>CAUYQG010127530.1:0-39296 GCA_963574415.1 Tarsius wallacei
TCCAGCTACTTGGAAGGCTGAGGCGGAAGGATCGCCGGAGCCCAGCAGGTCGAGGCTGCGGTGGCCGGGAGCGGCCACTGCACTCCAGTCTGGGCGACAGAGTGAGACTCCAACTCAAAAAAAACAAACAAACAAACAAACAAAATATCAGTGTTATAAAACTTGCTTTCGAAGATATGACTTAGATGTATAGATTCAGTGGGCTTTCTAAAACTTCCAAATCTTTGCTGAAACCTCTGGTATTCAACTGTATCTTTTCCCGTTCATTTTGTTCTTTTTGTTTATAAGTTAAAAACTTCTATTATCATAAATTTAGTAGGGTTTGTGAAGGAAAAGAGATACATCTTTTAAAACAGTCTGCCATCTTTATCTAGAACTGCTCTCTGAATTGTTAAATCTCTCTAAATTGCTAATTTTAGCCATTTGAACTTTCGTGTTTTTGTATCTTTAAGTTGGAAACAGTGACACAAGTTACTTTCAAGTTTAAATAGATATTTGTAAAGTACTTTGAACTTTTTGCGGGAACAGTGCTATATAAATAAAATGCTCCCATTCGAATACAACTCTCTTCAGTTTGAATGTCAAGGTCAATGAACTATGGAGAAAATGGAGGCAAATTAGGTATGACAAAAAAGTGGCACTAAATAACTCAGGGTCATAAAATGCACTTTTAAATATGAACAGCAATTTTTTTTTATTACATCTCTGGGAGTTTCAGCTCCTGAATACCCAGCAAGTAAAATATAAAAACCACTGTAACAACAGGTGCAGATGTGCTCCTTGGTGTGCTGGCTGTTCATTTCTTTGTTTTTACTGAAAATATTATACATTCATTTCTTGGCAAGAGAAATAATGTCTGGGCTTCTGTGCATACTGAGTTCTCTAAATGAGACATTAGTCAGATTAGCATTTATGAGTCACCAGGCATCTTCATAAGCCAAATCCAGGAATTATAAAATAATTTACTGAGAAAGTAATGGGGATAAATGAAATTCATTATCCTGAAAGCCAGGAAAGTTACCTTGTGAGCTAAAGATGCTACTGAAATTACACTCCCCCCCCACCCCACATTGATTGATTAGTGCACTCTCTTTAAAAATTGTTTTTGTGATACTCATGAGCAGTGCTAGAATTCTCATGTCACCACCTAGTACACCTGTAATACTTGTTAGGGCAGGAGAGATGCAGCTCATTTTCACAAAGGTATTTTCCTGTAAGTCTATTTGAGGGATGATGCAAAACAAGTGTTTGCTTTTCTTATCAGAGAGCTCACCAGTTCATGCAGAGTCCACATTGGTCATGGATAAATGAACTTCTCTCCTATTCTTCCTTCTTAAGTCTTCTAAAGTCTTTTTACTCTTTTTAGTCTTTTTACCCTTCCTTGTGGCCCCATTCCTAAGGATCTTGACATATCAGGAACTTCTGGTTTGGAGGTAGAAGGAGCTCTGGGAAGGGGAGCTTCAGGGCACTCAGCATAAATTTTTAATAAGACAAATGGATCTTAATCTGGACGATAAAAGAAACAATAACCTGTTTCACATGGCAAAAACCTGGTGTATTTATCATTGTTATGCCAACAGAATTTTTATTTTATTTCTTCTTCTTAGTAAGGGTCACCTCCCAGAACATGAAGGGCAGGAAGGAGATCACTCATCCTGTCACATATAATTGTATACTAGGGTCATTCTAAGAAAAAGACAGTCAAAGGAATGGAATGTACAGATCCATTAGGACAAGGAAAATTTTATTTTATTTGTTCATGGTCAGTAAAATCCCCTACTAGAGACCCTACACATTTTTTTTTTCTTTTTAAATGGCACACTCCGTCAAACAAAATAAACACTATTGATTATTATGTGTCAGGGGATCCCCCCCCAAATGGAACTTATTTACACAAATTGTGTATTTATTCTCACATATCTTAATTTTAGTCACCTTCAAAGTCCTCTCCATTGGATGCAATACACTTATTGAGATGCTTTTCAACTACTCAAAGCAATTTTTGAACTTGTCATTTTTGAGGCTTTTTAGTGCTTCTGTCGTTTTTTGTTTCACCTCCTCACATTGGCAAAAATGTTTCCCTTTGAGAACTTTTTTCATGGCGGGGAGAGGTCACTCTGGGCAAAATCAGGTGAATAGGGAGAGTAGGGCACAGGAGTCATGCCTTTTTTGGTGAAAAACTGCTGAACATTCAGCACGGTGTGGGCAATGTGCTTGTAAATCACCCATCATGAAATGGACAAATGCGTTGAAAGAATCTCCAAAAAAAAATTTTTTTTTTTTCACTGAAGCTGAACGCAACCTCTCACAACTATGCTAGCTGGTCCACTGATGTCGATGGGTTCCTAGAACACTTACCTAGTGGGGGAAGCCTGTACTGTAAGGGGTCCGCCCTCCAAAAAATAGTTCTGGATTTTTTTGGGGGGGGTCATCCTTGTAAATGTACTCATAAATAGGCTAAATCTATGTACTGTTACTTATTATTATGTGTGTTTTAAAACAAACAAAATAGAAATTTTAGAAGAATGAGCTAAACTGGAAATATTGTATGTATATCATGTTGTGAAGACTTTATAATTTGGACAAGACTCTTCTTAACAATAGCGAATGTAAAACCAAATTTCATGTGGCTGTGATCATTATAATACTGTTTGGCTGATTTCTTGTCAGATCCCATTGGATCATCAGTTTTCACCCCAGGTAGAAAAGATCATATGCCAGGAGGATGAGATGTATCAGCTCCACCATCTTTTTGCTGTTTACTTGTGTACACATTCCTTTTATTGTCTCAATTCTGTCATTTATTTGCAGGAATCTCAACTGGATTTTGTTAAAAACAGATTGCATAATCCATAAATTCACTGAAACCGGCAAATGTGAACTGTAAGGCTCTGAGTGGTCCTGTAAGTGAGGCACTCCTGTCAACTCCTTCTCCACTGTAGAACTCCCACCCTTTTTTTTGGATAATTATAATTCAGTCTATGACACTGATTATATGACAAATGGACTGACTGAGGGTGCCAGTATCAGTCTATACAGTAAACATTTATAATGCTAAATGTATTGCCTATTTTTGAAGATAAAATAACTATGAATAGAATTCCTGTCCCCAGCTGAGGTGATTCTATTATGTACTCTCTGGCATATACATAGCATAGTTTGGGGGTGAAAACCCTGGGGTACTGTGCTGAGGATATGGAGGCTGCTTCTTGGCTTTGCAGAAGAGCACACCAAACTCATGCATTGGTATCTGCTATTGTTTCAGTAGGAGAAAGAGATGGGCTGGTGTCAGATGTTCCGATTTACATGAAAATCCTCTTCTGGACCACACATGGAGGGTGTCAGAACAAGTGCCTTAACAAATGGGTGGAAAAGCAGAAGTGGCATCTAGCTTTTTCGTTTTTGAATGAGTCCTCTGGTGGTGACAATGTTCCTCCTTACTACATCATGGGAGAGATACGGAATGAAGGCATAATTATTTGCATGGATGTTAAAGACATAAAAATGAAATGTAGCTCATATAGCTCTGGCCATAGTCTGAGATTTATTGCCAACTAGCAGCCAGTTATTAAAGCCATGATGCTTCATTAACTAGGACAGGCCCCATTTGTGGATCAAGATTTCTTCATAGGAAGAAAAGACTTTTGCAGTGCTGGGGTATTTAGACTTGGAAGGTTTTTTGTTTGTTTGATTTTGTTGTTGTTGTTTAACAGCTCACAGCATACATTCCTGGAGTAGAAAGATGCTAAGGTCAGCACTGTCTGAATTATGGAAAATTTTAGATTCTGTGAGAGTAGCAAAATGTATTTTCATTGTATTTTTAAGATTAATATTCTTTGCCTAGCTCATTAATTCATAGTTGTTTGTCTTTAAGCTTCAGCATCGACTCATTTGTGATTGTACCATCACTGTGAAGAAAGTGGCATTTGGGACACTGTCTCCTTTCTTCTTTTTTTAGGTGTTGCTAAGTGCCTTGACAATGATGTTGAAGAAAGATTAAGGATACATATACTCCAAGGGAGTGTTGGTCTAGGAAAACTGTCTTTCCTTCTTCCTTCTCTCTTTTCTTGCCCATCTCATTCTCTTTTGTCTTTATTTCTCCCTTTTTTCGGTGTCCTTTCTCTCCTACCCCTTCCTTTCCTTGTCTCATTTCCCCCTGTGCTCCTTTTCTGATGTCATTCTATTTCCTTTCCTACTTCTATACTCTGTGTCTCATCTGTCCAACAAAAGCACCGATGGCCCTCTGATGTGATGGACTTAGATCCCTTGCCTAGCCCAGAACAAATCATTTTGACCCAGGAAGTGGAATAAACAAGCCTGGGATGTTTCTTCTGTGATAGAGCTGGCAAGGGGTTAGCTTGCTCAGAATTACGTGAATTCCTAAAGGGAAATGAGACATTCTGGGAATGTGGAAGTGGGGATTGGACATCGAGGAACAAGAAAATACTGTCTACAACAAATAGTATCCTTGTTTTGCTGACATGGGACTGCTAACACACATTACACACAGTGAGAGGATGATATAGAACATTAGATGTTAGGCCACGGGGTGTCTTGTTTTTTCTCCAGTCCTAGTTCAATGATCACCCAATAGTCAAATGCATATTCTAGTGAGTACCAAGAGCATATGAAGGGAACTCTGGAAGATGCTTAGTACCTATCTTGAAGAGCAAGTGTTTCAATCAGATTTTGGTGATGAACAGCTAGAGGAGGGAAACTGCATGAATTATAGTTTGGTACCATTTTTATAAGCACTGAGTTTTTTTAGAACACAGTTTGTACAGCAGCTCTGTTAGCTTCTGCGCTTGGTGCTGTGAACATTACTACTGTTTTCTTCTACCTTTCAAGGGCCCAGGAGAGAGGGCAGGGGCTGCTTTCTAATTTGACAGTAGAGGCTGCAGGCCATTCCCTTGTCAATTATTCTCTAGGGTTCTGGGAACTTGTTTGCCCTTATTTAGAAACATGGTTTTTTGTTTCTACTGGCCAAGGATCCAGTGTTTTCTGCGAAGAGTAGTGTGAAGGGAACCTACACCCCTTTGTTTTCATCTGGCCCTCTTTAGACATCTGCACAAAGCAAAAGCTTCATCCACTCTATGTAGAGAACAGTTGATGGGTTTTCTTGTGCTCTGGTCTCTTCCTTGCTATATTCCTGTTTCTCAAGCAGAACAATGGGGAGTTCATCCAGAGTAGCTTTCAATGACTTTGATGTGTATATATTTATAAATTAGCCAAGCTGGGTGCTTCATTTATAGAAAGCATAACTCTTAGTGCTGGTTTTTAGAACTTAAATTACCTGCATATTTGAGGCAGATACATTTGACAGAAATTCATTTATTCTGCGTCCCTCGAAATAGAAGAATGTGTTTGTGTTTATTATTACTTTATTTTTGTGAGTCTTTCAGTACCTAGAGATTGACTTACTTTGCAGTATATTACATGCCTTCAGATCTTTGTTCACTTCTTTGCCTTGATTTAGGAAATATTATATTTGAACCATTAATGTCTAATTGGAAACATCAGACTGGATTCAGTGTCCTTGAATTTGAAATGTAGTCAGTATTAAAAACTAGGCCTCTGGTAAGAGATAAATGTCATCTTTACTGTGAGAAATTAACTTAAATATGTTTTATGGTTAAAAAAATGATAAAAGAATAAGTAGGGATTCTTTATTTTCCACACTCAGGGCCTCAAGTTCTTTTTTATTAAAACACATGTGTCACAATTAAGCTACTTATCCATACAAATATGCATAGTGTATTTGACAGAAATCATTTTATTCTCTCTGCTCTTTTGTTCCTGGGATCCTCTTAAATGTATTAAACAGAACAGCTATTTATGAGGAATCAGAAAAGGGCATTGCCTTGTGCAGTTTATTTTACTTGAAATTGATGACATATGCAGAGATTTTTGTGATTAAAGAAAAAGGATCATGAGTTTAATTTATTACAGCTCTTACATGCATAAATTTTTTTTAAAAGACCCTCATCTTCCCCTTGCATTTTTCCTTCACTATTAGGAGCAAAGTAAAGCTTACTAGTAGAAAATGCTCAGGTGCTTTAAGGGAGTTGGATTTTTCTGCTGCATAGACTTTATTAATAGTTTATGGATCATTTCTCCAAGAGAAACATGTTTACCATAAAGATATGTGATAAGTGTTGACATAGGGTATGTGGACCTGCTAGTTAATATTCTCCACCACTGCTGTGGTCCATTGCTGCTGTGAATAGTTTTAAGTTAAAGGAGGGCTGAGAATTTTGAAGGAATATTTTTTGAATTTTCTCAGAGGGTCACATAGTATTAACTTTGCTTTGTAAATTTGTGTCCCTGAGGTTCAAGATAACCAGTCAATAGATTTAAATCAAAGAGAGAAAGTGTCAATCCTTAATTGATTTTTTAAAATGGAGGATAAGCATTTCATTATCCTTAATTCACATAAAGAGGCAGAATAAGCTATTTTTATATGTAGGTTGTTTGTTTATGGGTGTTAATATAGGACTATGGCCAGGAGGAAGGAAAGTTACATTTCTGAAATGATTCACTTTACCTAGTAAGCAATGAAATATCAGAAAACCCTTTTACAAGTTATCTATTCTTACATGAAAAATTACCCCAAAATTAGTGGCTTAAAGCAACAAACATTTATCATCTCACAGTTTCTGTGGTTCAGCAATCTGTGAGCACCTTAGCTGCCCCCTTCTGCCTCATGGTCTCTCCTGAGGTTGCCATCAAGCAGTTGTCTGGGGCATTGGTCTCATTAGAAAGTTCAACTGAGCCAGGCTCGGTGGCTCAGCCTGTAATCCTGCACTTTGGGAGACTGAGGTGAGCGGATTGCCTGAGCCCGCGGGTTTGAGACCCTCCTGGGCAAATTGGCGAGACCTCATCTCTACAATAATTCAAAAAATTAGCCGGGCGTGGTAGTGCATGCCTGTAGTTCCAGCTACTTGGAAGGCTGAGGCAGAAGGATCGCCGGAGCCCAGCAGGTTGAGGCTGCGGTGACTGGGAGCGGCCACTGCACTCCAGTCTAGGCGACAGAGTGAGACTCCAACTCAAACAAACAAACAAACAAACAGACAAAAAACAGAAAGTTCAACTGAGGGAGAGTCCACTCCTAAGCTCACTTAGGTGGTTGTTGGCAGGATTCCATTTCTTACATATCGTGAGACTAATGGCTTCAACTTCCTGCTGGCTGTTGACCATAGATATCCTCAATTCCTTAGCACATAGTCTGTCCACAGGGCAGCTCACAGCATGGCAGCTAGTTTTCATCTGAACAAGCACGTGGGAGAGCAAGAGAAGGTAAGCAAGAAAAACAAAACAAAACAAAAGCAAAATTAGAGTTTTTTGTAACCTAAACTTGAAGGTGACATCTTAGAAACAAGTCACAACCAGGTCTAGCTTATCCTCAAGAGGAGAGTAAAAAGGCATGAATTCTAGGAGGTGAGGACTGTTGGGAGCCATCTTAGAACATTTAAAAAACATATTAGAACTACATTTGCTGACCGCATCTTCAGACTTCATTTCATAAATTCATTAACAAGCATAAATGGAGCGTGACGTTAGTAATCTGAATTCTGTCTTTTGCATGACTGCTCTTCCCCCTCCTTAAAACAGGGCCTGTCCTTAGCTTCAGGTCTTTCTTGCTGTCCTGAGGTTCCTTCTTGACATGAAATGCTTTTATGTCATGTACTATTCCCATCTCCCCACCCCTCAGTTCAGTGCTGTTTTGGATGGCTGGACATACTGGAGACTGGTTTTTCTATAGCTCTAGGTTTTGCTATAATTATATCTCAAGCATTTTATATAGTATGTTGCATCATATGATACCCTGGGAGGATGCCACCTTTTTCATTTGATAGCCTATTTGGTTATAAATGTGCAGACCCCTCAGCTCACACTCTAAGACTATGATGAGCCATTATTTCTCTGTAAGTGGGTCTCTCCTCATCCCCATCAGGGCTGAGTGGGGATGTGCCAGTGTATTTTCTGATTGACTAATATGGAACCACAACAAGAAACACACTAATTGAAGAGCCCTGTTCAAATCACAAGAAGTAGATATTGATACTTATTGCTAACTAGTTACTGCTAGAAGCATTGGTTGGGTTACTTGTTTCTGTGTAGCAAACACAAAAAATAGGCAATTGGCTGGGGTGCTGACACTTTTTGAGCCAAAGTTCTGTACATGAGGTGTTTTGATCTATTAACTATTCCTGCCTGTTTGCCATTCCACTATGAGCATCTAGAGAAAAGATAACTTAAGAAGTCAGTCTTATATACATAAAACTTTCTATTTTATTTTTTACAGTGTTACCTTCCAGTCCCAGTGATCTAGCTAGTAAATTTGGCTGATTGCATCTCATTCGGCTGAAATGTGAGATTATGTCTTTACTGTGCTCATGCAGACAGTTATGGATGGAGGAATTGTAACTGTGTGTTCTGTGTTTTTATTCTGTTTCCTTTTCTGCTGAGAACTTGTGCCTTCTTTGAGATAAGACATTTCAGTTAGGTCAACAATGTAGGGACTTTTCCCCTTTCCTTTATGACTATGTAGGCTATCTGTGTCTAGTTAACTTTCTAATACATCTATAAGGATTTTATCCACCCATTTAGCCTGAAATTGTTCCCTGACTTCTGGTTTTTGGAATCAGAAACAAATTCTGATTCCACTTTTCAGTAGTTGCCCATCCTTGGGCAACTAGACTTTCTGAGTCTCTCTTATACCAATTATAAAGTGGGAATAGCCGGGTTCGTTGGCTCAGCCTGTAATCCCATGCCTTTGGGAGGCTGAGGTAAGTGGATTGCCTGAGCCCGCGGGTTCAAGACCCGCCTGGGCAACTTGGCGAGACCTTATCTCTTCAATAAATCAAAAAAAAAAAAAAATTAGCCGGGCGTGGTAGCGCTCGCCTATAGTTCCAGCTACTTGGAAGGCTGAGGCGGAAGGATTGCCGGAGCCCAACAGGTTGAGGCTTCAGTGGCCGGGAGCGTGCCACTGCCCTCCAGCCTGGATGACAGAGTGAGACGCCAACTCAAAAAATAAAATAAAATAAAATAAAGTGGGAATAATATTCACTTGGCAAGGTTGTTTGAAGACTAATATTGACAGGTAGTGGGTATTCACTAAAATAGTAGCTATGACTTTTATCCCTTTTATTACTTATTTTTTAAATCCCCTAAACTCAACTCAAATGTTTTTTAAACAATTTCTTTTATTGTCTGTTTTATTCATGACATTTTTATTACATATCATAACATTTACATTTTTAGCCATTTTAAAGTGTATCATTCAATGGCATTTAGCACATTCACAGTGCTGTATAACCACAACAACTATCTAGTTCCAGACCACCTTTATCACCTTGAAAGAAAACTTGGTACCATTTCAGCAGTCATTCCCCATTTCCTCTCCCCTGAATCCACCTTCTGGTTTTACACATTAGCCTATTCTGGATATTTCATATAAATGGAATCATACAATATGTGACCTTTCGTGTCTGTCTTTTCTCATTTAACTTAATGTGTTCAAAGTTTCTCGCTTTCATTTTACATTGCCATTTCACCAATGTGTGCTAGTCAGAAGAGTTGCATGAGGACAAATAATTCAAAGTGTCTGTTCTACAAATGGTGGGCAAGAACAGCATCATCGCTGTGAGAAGACAAACCGCACGAGCCCTGCAAAGCCTGAGCAAACAGACAAGTGGGGACTATGCCAGTCAAGTTCATTTCTAAGTTAGCTTCTACTGAAACAAAGTCCTCTACTTCCTCCTGCTATTGTTCCTTCTTTCTTGTGCATCTTTCCTTCCCCCCTTTTACCTCACTTCTCATTTTCTGTCTTTTCTTTCTTCTTTCCTCTTGTTCTTTATTCCCCATCTTCAGTTTTTTTGTCTTCTTTTTTGTTTCTTAATTCTTTGTTATGTTTTCTTTGTGTAAAGGCAGAACTAAAATAGTTTAGCACTTAAAATTTTTACTTGTGGGAATTTATCCCAAGAACATAGTAAAACGTACATTAAGCTTCTAGATCAGATAAAAAGTCTAATATATGAGATGGGTGGGGCCTGGGAGGCAGGTGGTTGCAAAAAAAAAAAAAGATGGGTTAATGACTTGAGGTATATTTAAAGATGTAAAAGACCTTTTTACAAAAATAGTACTGCTATGTGCTTCTATAAATCATACAGTAGTACACACACTGTACGTGCATCTTTATGCAGAAAAAAATTAAGGTGATACACTTGAAATTATAGCAGTCATTATCATAGTATAAAACACTGGTGGCTTTTATTTTTCTTTGTGCTTTTTTTTCTTTACAGTTTTCAGCAATGTACATGCTTTAACTTTTGGAATCAGATAAAAGGGTTAATAATCATTGTTATTGAAATTATACTAATGAAATAGTTCAGTCCTTGGCAATGAAGCCAGAGATCTGTCTTTAGTCTTCATTGGCTGATGGACTTAAATGGAATGATTCCCCCGCACCCCCCCCCGCCCCCTCTTGCCAGAGGACTTCTGCTAATGTCTGGAGACATTTTTGGTTGTACACACTAGGGAGATGATATTGGCTTATAATGGGCAAAGGCCAGGAAGAACATTCTGTGGTTCTTGGGATGTGCCCTTCTCTCCCCAATTAACAATTGTCCAGCTCAAATGCCAATAATGCCAACGCTGAAAAATCTGCTTATTGGTGGGTTTAAGTATTTTAAATTAGCTCATTAACTAATATCAATGGAAGAGGTCATATCAATTGAGTTGTCTTTAATGGGTGTGAAGACTTAATTTACTTTCCAGTAATCAGTAACAATATACTGACCTAATTATCTAAGGATTTGAGATGAAATCAAACTGTTTTGTACTGCTGCCTGCTACTGCACATGGACTGGGCTGTGTATCTCAAAGAGAAGCCAGGAAGTATATTTGAGGTTGTTAGTATGTTGATACTAATGTAGGTCACAGAATTCCATGGAAAAAATTAATAAAGGTAATTGCCATATAAAGAGTACTCATGTCACAGGAATGAAGAGTTCTGGCTGAGGGAATAGTGCCACCTACTGAACTGTTTGTGTTTTCTACAGGTTCTAATTTATGCAGGTTTATGTCTGTAAGTGTTACTTTCATTTATTGATCTTGCACATCTCCTTAAGTAGTTACTGCCAGAACTATAAACAATATTTAGTTATTATTGGATCAAGGTGTAATTAGAAACAGCTGTGAACAATTGTATGCCATTCTGTACCTGAAGTAGTAAGCTAAATTGTTCTTGAAGACCTTGGATCGATTAATACAGATTATGTTTGGCAGTTAAAACAAATCCATCTGCAGGTACAGTGCTATGAGCATTTTGCCAATATAACCAGAAAGATTAAACTGCATTAAATGTGCCATTTCCAAATGTCACTGATTTTAAACTATAACTATATTTTTAATTCATAGTATTGGCTACTACAAAATTATCAGCATTTTATCCTTTTTCAAAATTTCAGCTTTGATCTTTACTCTCTGTATATTTTTTAAAGCACATTTAGAATTCGCTCATCTTTTGCCCAAGTAGATTTTAAAAACAGTCTACAGTGCAGTGCATGCATTATACTATATTTATTTAATAATGACTGCATTTTGGTTAATTTGGAAAATCATTTTGAATTTTTACATATTGAATTGGATGGCTCAGATAATTTGTTACCATGGTGAATCTTTTTATTGGACTTAAAGAGTTTGTCTCATAAAATTATATGCCTCTGTGTAATATGTTAATTCATGCTCCTAATCAAACATTTAATTACATAATGAGCCTGGATTAATTTGTAACCTGAATCTAAAAGCTAATTCATACAAACTTCAAAATGGTATGTATTAGAGAAAAACTAACAATTTCTAGCACTTGAAACTTTGTTTCAAAAATTTACCAATGCACTGCAGTAGTAAACATAAGGATTCATGACAATTTTCAAGGCCAGAAAAGCATAGTGATAGTGACAGCAAAAGGTGGATTTCTCATGTTTATTTATACTGAAATATGTAGTTCAGAAATCAGTATTGTAATACTAACTGTTCACTTGATTTATCTGGAATTGTGTATGTCTGTCAATTAAGTCCAGGGGAGCCAGAGCTTGAAGGGACATCTTCTTCCTGATGTCACACATGGAATATAGATGGTGGTGATCCTGAGAAGATCATTGGAGCCATGACCCTAAGGAGATAGAACAATGTCTTATTTGTCTATTTATCCTTTATCGTCTGAGATAAGTATATGCTTCTTATAGACAGTTTTAAAACTTCCATCTTCCAAAAGTAAGCAGTCTATAGCACCTTTAAAAGGAGATGGCCCTGCTAAGTACCGTTAAGTAAATAAAAAGAGGTTACTGTCTGGAACTCTTAGAAACAAATAAGTGAATATTCAAGGAATTAGATTCAAGAACTATAAAGTTTGTTAGTCTGGTTTGTTCTTTTCTAAGATAGCTTAACTCTCCTTTCAAGAGGGCTTGTTCCCAGACGTAAAGATGATGTTAGTAGATCATTTTAATCACTAACCTCTGCCCCCTCTCATGTCAGTGTTGTTGGACAATGACTGATTTTGAGATGGATGAATATTTAGTACTTCTTTCCACCTAAACAGAGGCTTGTTGCCTCTTTTAGAAAGTGTTGAGCTTTTTAAAAACTGAATTGTTGCCTTCGTCACTTACTCAGAGCTATGTTGACTCCTAAGATTTTGCTTTTCATTGTTAAATCAGAGTAGATAGTGAAATTCATGTCTGGTGTGAATATTTTATGACAACTTTTGGGAAAATTGACATTTGGCCTTAACTATAAAATAAGTTACTCTAAAGTCTAGCTTAAATGTTAATTTTTGTATATGATGGGGGATTCTTAACTCTCTTCATATAATTATTTTTCCCATAGAGAAATCTAGTATTTATTTAAAGTTTATGTTCAGATGTATAAACTGAATTGTGACCCCTCAAAATTAAAGTCCTAATCCTCAGTACTTCAGAATGTGACCTTATTTGGAAATAGGATCATTGCGGATGTAATAAGTTAATTTAAGTGAGGTCATATTAGAGTAGGGAGGGCCCCTGATCAACTATGATAGGTGTCTTTATTATAAGGGAAAATGTGGACACAGATGTGCATACAGGGAGAATGCCATGTGAAGACTGGAGGTCCACTATCATAAGCCAAGGAACTGCCAAGAGTCAGGAGAAAGGCCTGGAACATGTCCTTCCCTAGTCTGGCCTGCCGACACCCTAATCTTGGACTTCTAGCCTCCAGAACAACGAGACAATAAACTCCACTGGTAGACCTAGGAAATGAATCCATCGGACATTGAAGACATTGCCATTTCTAGTTGAGTGTAGCTAACATTTGTAAGCGTCTACTTTGTGTCAAAAACTGAGTTAAGCCTCCCAGGAACACAGTCTAGTGGGAGTGGTAGACAGGCAGTGGGAAATTTGTCCCTCTAAGTTCATGGTCACCAACTTCGTCTAGACCCAGGAAACTTCCTGATAAGCCTACTAGTTTCCTCATTAACTTGCTCAGCCATATCCATGGTGACTGTTCAAATCACCACTTTCCTCATCACTACTCAGCAAATGACATTCTCCTGCCTCTTATGTGGTAGTTCTTAAAGATGATTTCTTCAAAGACTTTTCTATTTTTTTCTTTACAAAAAACAAAAACAGTAACAACAACAACAAAACTGGAGCTTTCCAAAAGGGCAGAGTTTCCTTTTCTTCCCATCAACATCCTACAGACAACACTTTTCTCCATGTTTCTCATGTCTCAGGCCCATCACTGGGACTCACATGCAACACTTTTCTCCATGCTTCTCATCTCTCAGGCCCGTCACTGGTACTTACATACTGCAGTGAAAGTTCTACCTGCGGTGGGAACATGAGGACACATGTCTGCAGCATTCCAGATGGACTGGGGCTGTCTAACTATCGTGACGACTCCTTAATCATGCTCTTTGTGACACAGAAGAGTTATCCAGAGCTGTGTCACCAGTTTAGTTATAACCAAGGTTCAAGTGTAATTATGTTTAACATCTTTTAACGCCAGTCGGTAAAAGTGAACTGACATTTTTTCTGGTGATAAAACCGAACAGATGCAGGATTGCCAATGTCTACTTAAGAGCAAAGTGTCCTTGAGAAATGTTTTCTTCTTTGTGTGACTGCTTCAGTTTCCAGGTGGAGCTGGTCATAGCTTCTTTGCTGTAATTTGTGTGAGCGATGTTGCTGGTAGGTTGCCATGGTGACTTGAGCCCACTGGGCAGCAGGACAGATTTTCATTGTAATGAGTGTGAACACCACGACCCAGCCATGGGTACTGTTCTTCAGAGGAGCCACCTCCCTTGTTAGCTCATGCAGTCACTGCACAGGGTAACGAGCAAGAGAAACATTCCATTTGTTTCCCTCTGCTCATCTTAGGGAAGAGACCATAACAAATTTGGGAGGAAAGAGATAAGTAAGATTATTGCTAGAAATGTGCTTCTTGATAATACTTTTGCATAAACTACTATTCCAAGTTAGTAATGAATAAATGCTTTCTAAGTAACTGGGATTTAATTTCATATAGTTATCCAAAACCCAACGTGTCATCCAGTTGAGAACAACTGCCAGGCAATGAAATGATGAAATGAAATGAAAATTAAAATACTTATTACCATAGTGACATTTAGATTTTGGTGTGAAGTACCTGTGATTGCCAATATGGAAATTTTAGCAAATGAATTTTCTATGGAGCTATTACAACCTACTGGAAAAATAGCATAAACATGATGAGCTTTGGAGCCAGGGGAATCTGAGTTCAAGTCTCAGTTCCAGTTCTACATTTATCAAGCTGTGCATCACAGGCAAACCACTCACCTTCTCTAAACCTTGATTTATTTGTCTCTTTAAATCATGATATAAACACCTATTTTACAAGGTTTTTAAATTTAAAAAAGAACTAAAGATAATGAATGTAAATGTTCTGAGAAATAATAGACATTCAATGCATGTTGATGATTATTACTTTTTTGTTTTTCATTTAAAAATAAATTGAAATGAAGAAAACCTTACAGTTCTTTCTGCAACATTTATGCAATATTCATTAAACAGCTTAAGTTTTTCAAGTATTGTCATTTTTCAATAAGTCCACTATATTCAAATAAAAAGATCTTTTGGCTTTGAACAGTTTTTCTTTTCCTTATCAAAGGTTCTCTTTTTAGCAATGAAAGTAATAAATAAGTCTCTTTGCACATTTCAACTTGAGCCACTTGGAACTTTGTATAGTTATACCAACATCAGGAAGTCATTCCCTAATTACTGAAATGCAATAGCTAGGTAAAGGGAGAAAAGGCAGTGTCACTATTTGGACCAAGATTTAGATATGGTTTTCCTACTTTAGTTTTTAGAGAAAGTTTAAAGGGACTGCATTACTAAATTGAATGATGCTTGGAATAACCCTGTGGTGAGGCTGCAAATATTGAGTCTTCTTTATTGCCTCCTTGGGAACACCTTTAGTGAGAACTTGAAGTTTGAAGAACTCTGGTGTAAAAGTCCCAATCCATTTACTTTTAGTTGGAGGCTTGTTCAGCGATTTACCCTCTGAAAAAAGCCTGTAACATTGATGTTGTGGGGGAATGGGAGGCACAGACAGTGTCCTGCCATCTCAGTGTACACAAAGGGCATGCAGCCTCATCAACACCACCTGCACATCTAAAGGAAACCATTTATCTTCAGAGGAGGATGAGCTACATGGTAGCTGGACAAAGGGAAGCCAAAGAGTGGGTATTTGGCAGTTTTCCCAGCACTGCCTGAGAAAGAGAGAGACACTGTCTCTGGCATATGTGTATTTTCAAGCCAAATAGTTCATCATATTTTTTATGTTCTAAAACAGTGTTTATCTAGGGAAGAAGGGCGGGCTTTAGTTTCCCATTTGGTGATGCTGAGACATTTTTGTTCGTCACAACTGGGGAAGTATTAATGGCATCTACTGAGTAGAGGCCATGGATGCTCTAAACAACCTCTGATGCATGGGTGAGCCCTGCAACAAAGAATGACCTGACCACAGTGTCAATGGTGCCAAGGCTGAGAAACCCTGGTCACTTGGCCTAGAAAAAAGTGCACCCTTAGGCTGTCCCATGTTCTTTTCTCTGATTCCTCCTACTCAAAATGCCACCTTCTGATGGCTTATTTTGCATTTTAGACAGCTTGACTCACAAAAAAATTTCCTATCTAGTGACTTCTAAGTTATAATCCTCCATTGGAAATTAACTGGCAATCTCACTGATTCATAAAGTCATTTATGGTTCAATTCAATTTTGAGTCTGGTCAGTTTTGGATCCCTGAAAAAATGTAATAAAAATAATAAGTAGGTACAATTTTATGCCTATTTTATAGAAAAGAAGACAAATAGATTATCTCCTAGCATGCAAGGGAGCAAAGGAGTCACCAAATCCTTTTTCTTTACCTTCTGAACACAGAACTCAATTACATTTCCTTATCTTCTTGGCAGTTGGGTGTTCTATATAACTGAGATCTGACTGATGAAATGTGGGCAGAGTGATGTTTTTATATTCCAAGCCTGGCCTATTAGATATGCAGATAATCTTCCATTCTCTCTATCCCCTGGTATCCAAATAGACAGAACTTCCAAGACCTGGAGGAGGGTGAATCCACAGGCTGGGAGGAGCCTTGGTTCTTGACTCATGACTTAAAAGATTGCTTTCAGATTGACACTTAGCTTGAAAGTATGAGCAAAAAGTAAACTTACATTGTGTTAATCCACTGAACTGTTGAGGTAATAGTTAAAGAAGTTAGTCTAAAAATAAGAGCAACTCCTTTTTGATGCCTGTATTAGTCAAAGTGAAATGTTATGCTGCAGTAACAAACATTCCCAAGTGTCAGTAACCAAAAACAATGCAGATTTGTCTTTTTACTCGTACCACATACTTCTTGCTGGAGAATTCTGATTTATATCATTTATGAAATAAATAGGTGTAGACATGTGGGGACATGGCTTGTGGCCCCCTGTCTGTAATTGCATGGAGAAATTCACCTCAAACGCAGAGGTACAAAAAAATTTACAAAATTAATGATGCTTTTAAATATGCTGGTGTTTATAATTGCATATTCTCTCTTTTGAATCATATTTAAGAATCAAAGTATACATTGACTCACGAAAGTCTTTCATTAGTATTTTACATGATGGAGGAAATCTTATATATCTCACAGTCACTTTAGTGATTTTAGGAACCTAAAATCTGCATGAAGAGTCATGAATTCACATATTATCTCCTAAATGCTAAGTGTTGCATGCGAGTCTGGGATTTAGATGAAAAATGTGGAATACACATTTTTTTCCCCCCAGACCATTCCCAGTTGGTTGCACATCTCAGGAGCCAAAGCTTATTACTTTCCAAATTGTAATTTAAACTTGTTAAATTGCCTCCAGACCCATCTTTTTCATGTAGCACAATGGGGGAAAAATCAGTGCCTTGGCTCCAAATGCATTTTTCTCTTATTCCTCTCTCGCTCCACAATTCTACTTCCATTGGGGCTGCATCATCATTATTTCATAGTAACTTTGGGCAGGAGGATTTTATTATTAATGCTTTTTGTTTTTTGTGCTTTTCTGAAAGGCGTTTGCTGTTGCATCTGGCAGGTGGTGTGACTTTTTCTGAGAGTGTTGCAAGTTCATGTTGTAGACATATTTTAAGAGCTTTGTGGGGTGGTTATAAGGAGAAATTAGGCTTTATAATGATGTGCCAAAAAAATGGACCTGGTGAACACATTAGAGGTGAATTATCCTCTCTCACTCCCTAAATAGCTAACCTGAGAAATGTACAGTTCGTAGCCATTTCAGAACCTAAGCAGGAACTTTGTGGTCGAGAAATAGAAGGTTTGAACTCTGCTCAATATGTTCAATTTTGTTCAACGAAGAAAGCCTTCAATGGTACACCAGCTGCCTTTATGAAGGTCAGACTCCTACCAGTATGCATTATACATGGCAAGATGTGCATGGAGTGTACCTATCAAGTATGGTAAACACTCAAGGTCTCAAATTTAAATATTTAGGGAATGGGGATGATTTTCAGCAAAACTGTATATTCTCACCTTTTGTTTTATTTTTATGGATATGAAGCTCCAGTGTATGTTTTAGGGCATAGGAGGGGAAGGAAAGAGGAAGCCACTTTTATGTTCCAGTATAGTAGAGCCCGTATTCTGAATAGATTTTTTTCTTGATGTTGTCTTCATGTTCCAAGAGATAGGTTCTGCAACATATATGGTCAGATAAAAATTGGACTTAGGTTGTCAGTTGTCTCAATAATTAATAGAGAACAACTTTTAAGCATATTGGGGAAGAACTGGACTAAAAATAAAAGCAGCTCCTTTCTGGTGCCTGCATGAAATGGTATGCTTCAGTAACAAACATCCCCAGTAACCAGAAACAAGCAGGTTTATTTTTTACTCCTATCATCTACTCATTCCTAGATGAGTCATTTTTACTCTGAGACCCAGGCTGATATAAGCTCCTCCATATAGAATTTCACAAAATACAGTAATGGGGAAAAAGCATGGAGGACCACACATAGGTTCTTTAATGCTTTAGCAAAAAGAGAGGCACACGTCACTTTTGCTCAATTTTATTGGCCAGAGCAAATCTTATAATCAAACAGTGAGGTTTGGTTATCCTGATATCAGAAGTAGGACCTGGATATTGGTTAATAGTAATAATATGTATTTCACTGTCCCACTCCAACAGACACATACTCGCACACACACACATAGGCATTTACTCCTAAATCCAAACATAAAATTGGCCCCTAGAAGAAAATGAAAAAGTCTAATTAGGGACAGTTTCAGAATTGTAGCTCAGAATAGGGAGATACACAATGAATAAGATTATCTGCTAGTTGAGGAGTTGTTAGTCTATAAGTAGTGGAAAGACATTCAGGGGCCACTCGTACACCCACACTCAGTTATTGACTAGTACAATATCATCTCTGCACTGAGAATATTTAATTTTGTTATCTTTTTAAAAATCAAAGTGAGTATAGCTCAGACTAAATTTTGATCATTAAAAATGTCTTTTCTTTTTTAAAAAACAGGTTCACTCTCTGTAAGAAATATGTCCAAAGATGTGAGACATAGTCACTGAATCTCATTTTCAAGGTCTGTTGAACAGACTGAAGACTAAATGTGAGAAAAAGACTTTAAATGTAATTAGAGAGAATTAAAGGTGATACTATCTAGATTTATTGCCACAGATATAAATTCATTTTTTTCTTTTTTGTAACTGTTTGCAACATTAAGATAATCTCTTACTGGTGTTATTCTCATTTTTTCTTCTTTGCTACACTTTTTAAAAATTGTTCTTTACCCCGATGAGTAAAGTGCCTGTTGCCATGAAGAAGTCAAAAGAAACAATAGCAATAAAATGGAGCCAACCCAGGCTGTATGAAATCAAGACAGATGGATAAATTATTATGAGGGAAATAGATTGGCTAATATCCATGTAACGCTGCTATCAACAAAAACAAAACCCCGGACTTCTCTTTTGAAACTCCTTATTAGGTCAAAAAGAAAATAATGAAATTAACTCAGCATGATTCCTGAAGAGTAAACATTTCATTCTACTTTGGTTTTGCCACAGGCTTTAATTTATGAGATACATACAGAGAAGGTCTCTTGTGCTACCTTCCAGTTTGGCTGTGTTTTAACATATAGCATAGCCTAACAGCAATCTGACCTGCCAAGGCAGTGTTCCCTGAAGGAAGCACTACCTGGCATTCACCTACTCTAAAATTACTGTCTGAGGCCCCATCTCCCATATGGTACTCCCTCCAGAGATGTATAAGTCTAGGGAGAGATGGCTCTGTATTCTTGTGTGTTGGCCAGGTTTCTCCAGAGAAATAGAAAAAATAGATCTCTCTTTATAACCAGTATAGTATATAATTGTATTAGTCCATTTTGTGTTGCTATAATAGAATACCTGAAATTGAGTAGTCTGTAAGAAGAGAATTATATTTAGCTTATGATTCTGCAGGCTGAGAAGTTCAAGGGTCTTGGTGCTGGCATCTGGTTGGCTTCTGATGAGGGCTTTTGTGCTGCATCCTAAGGTGACAGAAAGTCAAAGGGGAAATGAACACAAACAAAGAGGGACCAAATGAGAGAAGTAATCTCTCTTTATAACAACTTGCTCTTGTGAGAATTAATCTTTTCCTATGAGAACTAGATGCAATCTCACAAGAGTGGGAACTCATTCGCTGCTGTGAGAATGACAAAGCCATTCATAAGGGATCTACCTGTCATTCAAATACCTCCCACTAGGGTCCTACCATCCAACGTTACCACACTGGGGACCAAATTTCAACATGAGTTTTGGTGGGGACAAACCATAGCGATAAATAATCTCTTTATTTATATTATTATTATTATTATTATTATTATTATTATTTGAGTTGGAGGCTCACTCTGTTGCCCAGACTGGAGTGCAGTGGCCGCTCCCAGCCACTGCAGCCTCGACCTGCTGGGCTCCGGCGATCCTTCTGCCTCAGCCTTCCAAGTAGCTGGAATTACAGGCACGCGCTACCACGCCCGGCTATTTTTTTTTTTTAATTGTAGAGATGAGGTCTTGCCAAGTTGCCCAGGCGGGTCTCAAACCCGCGGGCTCAGGCAATCCACTCACCTCAGCCTCCCAAAGCGCGGGATTACAGGCTGAGCCACCGAGCCCGGCTCAATCGTATTTTCAAAGTGTGGAACAAGAAGAATATCCTTCTTTAACTTGGAAATATATTGAGGACAAGAATGGAGGAAAGGGATTACAGTAAAACAAAAAGGTATATGCTGTTTCTCCAAAACTGTTTGATGATCTTTGAAGAGATGAGAAGAAGCCCGGAAAAGGATGGCCTGACTGCACCTGAGCTGTTCAATGTTATATGTCAAACAGCATATAGCAATATAGAAGCACATCTATCCTAGCACAGATTTAAGTGTTTACTAATTTGATAACTGCATTTCAATAAAATAGGCTGCCTTTGCAGTCCTGTCTACCTTCTTTTGTGCATTTTTCCAGACTATCAAAAGGGTTGATGTCACATTGGAAGCTACGAGTACCTGCCGTGGATGATGAATAGAAAGCTTTACACATAGGGAGAGGTGAATAGGCTTTTCTGCACCTTCACCTTGGGCTGCAGCCTGTTGATCAGCTGGAGTAGGCATCAGCTGGTGGCCTATGAGTTGACAGGGTGTGATCCCTTTACCTAAGAACCATCCTGTTCCTACATGTCCAAGGGTGTGGAATTCCCGTAACATACAAAGAGTTGTTCTTTCACCCTTAGGTGATCTGCCTTGAGTAGGAATAGCAGGAGACTGTTTCCAGCTTCAAGCACTTCAGTGGCACTGTGGAAGGGACCTCAGAGCATCAAGTTTGAGCCACATCTTCAATTCAGGCACTGAGGTCTGGGGAGGTTCCTTGCCCCATTCTCATCAGTTGAAGATACTGAGGCATTCCAAGAGGGTTTTAGTTTCCTTCCATAGAGGGAACGTTTTCTGGGAGTCTGAGGGGAAATAGGGAGGAGGCTGGGGTAAAGATGGGCATAGAAGGGGATGGAAAGGAGAGTGGGGAAAACAGAAGCAAACTTCAGGATGCCTCTCCGCATTCCAGTGTCTTGCCATCAACTCTTCTGTGAACCTTCAGGAATTTTATTAACTTCCTTGGACCAACTTAGACTTCTCATAAGTTGGATACGCTTCCCTGAAGCACTTTTCTGCACAAGGAATAGATTTAGCAAACAGACTTCATAGGATTTAATTTCAGGCTTGGGTTTTCTTTTCTATCTCAAGGAATTCTATTATTCCCAGCACCACAGAACTTCTAGAGCAGCTTGACTTCTAGGTGACAGCCCTCTTCAGATCTCCCAGGGGCTCTTCTGTAAGGAAGAGGGCTGGAGTTACTGTATTCAGCCCCGAAGGCAAAAGAATGAGATGAGACTTGTTGCAGGGAAGCATAATTTAAAATCCATTTAAGGTTCGTTCCTGGGAACAGCCTGCCCTGGACTAGACAAGATTTAAAGTGCTTTACAACTCTGGAATCGTATACCTTTCCCCTTAGATATCCAAGCCAGCAAATCCTGAGCCTGAAGTATAAGACCAGGGATCCTGACCTCCCAGCCAAATCTAGATGACTCCATAGACAGTGCTGCGGCTTTGAAGCCAGACAGACTTGGATTCTGACCTTGGACAACTACATCACTTCACCTCTCTGAACCTTAGCTCCCTCTACTGAAAATGGGGACAGTCTGCTGGAGAGTAGGCAAAAGGCCTGGGTTGCCATAGAGGTCCCCTAAGTGTCCCTCAAATGATGAATGAGGTTCACTGTTAAAGACCTCTGCGAGTTCCGTCCGCAGGAGGCAGCAAATCCCAGCTCCGGGCCGCAAGACTGGGATGAAGGCAGCGTAGACTGATGTAGTGACCAGTCTGCCCGCCCCCTCCATCGGGCTGGCATCAGCTGGGCTCAGCCCTGCTGGGGCCGGGCCGAACGCGGCGCATGCGCCCAGTGGGAAGGCGTGCCCGGGGAGGGACGGCCGGCTGGGCGCTGGAGGCGGGGCGTAGAGCAGCTCGGCGCTTCCGGACTCCAGGTACCGCCGTTTCCCGTAGCTGCCCCCGACTTAGTGCTTTTCAGCTGCAGTGAAGGCGAGCGCCTGCAGGTGAGCTGTGCATCCCGCAATCGAGAACTTCCCGCCCTGTTTTTTCTTGCAAAGGCGCAGAAATAAAAGGGACTTTGCCACCCTTCTGCCCCATCCCCCCAAATAGCTACATCAAACGGTAGTACGAGGATCTTGAGGGGACTTGCAGGGGTATTTAATAGGGTCTGCTCTCCCAGAAATCGTCTTCCTCGTCCTGGAAATTTCCCGAATTTCTGCCTTCTCGCGGCCTAAATCTCACACCTAACCTGCCTCCTAGCTTTCTGGAGCTGGGGTGGTGGTAAGAGGCAGTGAGGTGGGCTCATGGACCACAGCAAAAATGCTTGGCAGAATTTTAACCTTCTCAGCACAACCTAAACTTAGCTGGAAATTGTGCCTTTCGTGCCCCTAAAGAGCTCGAGGATAGGCAAATTACCCTATTTTTAGCATGTGAAAATGGTTTTCATATCATCGCTTTTATATCAACGGGAAATCTCTTAGTAAGTTCCCCAAATTTTGAAGGACTTGGAGATGGCAATGAGGCAGGACAGTCACCTGGTTTTATACGTGGTGCAGTGTATCACTTTTCTGCATTGCATCCAGAATGCTTTCTGGCCTTTCCAAGGCACCGCATTTGCGATGGGAGCATGTGACATGTCCCCACCCCATCCTTCCTTGTTAACACAGCCTCTGGTTTTAATGTGTGCTTCTGGCCTGGCCAGCCTGCCAAGGAATAGGAGGCAGAGGGGTGATTGCTTTCTGTCTGAATTTTCTCTGTGAGAACAGAAACTTCTTGTAAGGATTGGGAATAATAGATTTTGCCTCCTTAGAGCAACACTGTGTTCACTAAGGAGGTTAAGGGGCTGCCTATTTCCTGTAGAGCTCTGTTGGGTAAGTTGGTTACAGAGTGTCTTAAGGCAGAAGCCACTCCTTTGGTTTACTCACTCATTCATTCATTTAACCAATATTTTCTTTTGAGTTGGGGGTCTCACTCTGTCACCTAGGCTGGAGTGCAGTGGCACGATCACGGTTCGCTGCAGCCTTGGACCCCTGGGCTCAGGTGATCCTTCCACCTCAGCCTCCTGAGTAGCAGGGACTACAGGTGCGTGCCACCATACCTGGCCAATTTTTAAAGTGATTTTGTAGAAACAAGATCTCGCCTAAGGTGGTCTTCAACTACTGGGCTCAAGCAGTCCTCCTGCCTCGGTCTTACAAAGTGCTGGGATTACAGGCATAAGCCACCATGCCTGACCTCAATGAACATTTTCAAAGCACCCACCTTGTGCAGGACAGTTTTCGATGCTGTGAGGAGGACAAAGATGAAAGTGCTTGCCCTTAGATAGTTTGACTGGCTGAGAGGAGAGAGAATCCCAACCTGAGTAACTATACCAAGTACAAGAGGATGGGCCCCTAAAAGAGGGCCACAGTACGAGCTGAGGGACTCAGAATGCAGAGGAATCAGCCTTTCGCATCAGCTACTTGGCTTCAGGATTAGGTCTCCAAACTACTATGTGATGGCGAATGCTCTGTCTCACAAGCTTCAGATCAGCGTGTAAGGGTGTTCTCCTGTCTGTGTGTCGGGCATCTCAGACTGAATCCGTTCCAAACGGGTCCCATCGATCCTGGCCCCCTCCCACTTCCCCCTACCGCATACCTGCTGCTGCTCCAGTGGGGAATAGCATCAGCCTTCCCCACCTCCCCTGCTGGTCCAACTCAGAGACTTAGGGGCGAGTCGTCTCTGATTCACCTCAACCCACCTTCCACCGCTGCAGCCAGCACGCACTTGCTGGAATTTGAATCTGATTGTGAGGCTCGTTTCACCAATTCCTCATCACCCTTGGGACAGAAGCCAGGCTTCCATTAGAGGGCTTGCATGGGTGTATGGCTCTGTCTGTCTCAGCAGCCTCTTTCTTGCCTCTGACCTTCTTTTTTTTTCTTTTTCTTTCTTTCTTTTTTTTTTTTTTTTTTGGTTGTTGTTTGAGTCAGAGTCTCACTCTGTCACCCAGGCTGGAATGGCATGATCATGGCTCATCACAGCTTTGAGCTCTCTGACTTGGGTGATGCTCCCTCTTTAGCCTCTTGAGTAGCTGGGACTATGGGCGTGCACCAACATGCCTGGCTTTTTTCTTTTTTCTTTAATTTTTTCGGTCCCACTATGTTACCCAGGCTGGTCTTGAACTCCCGGGCTCAAGCAATCCTCCCGCCTCAGCCTCCCATAGTGCTGGGATTACAACTGCGAGCCACTGTGCCCGGCCACCTTTTCATGTTGAGATATGACAGGCTTTCTCATGCCCTCAGGCCCTTGGACATGTTCTCCCTTCTGCCAGGAACACCCTTCCCTGCCATCCTCTTCTCCTGGCTTCTTCATGCAGCCCAGGTCCCAGCTGGCACCTTGCTTCCTCTTAGCTTCCTTCCTTAGGCCTCCAAGTCTTGCTGAGAGCTACTCCTTGTTACAGTGCTCCCGACTCTTCTTGTAGGACTGGTTCATGCATCTGCCTTCTTCTGTGTGCTGTGCTGTAAGTCCTCCAGGACCGAGGCCATGTCTAGGGCTTTCCATTGCTTCCTACTGCCTTGCACAAAGAAGATGCTCAACAAATAGTCGTTATATCATGGTATGATTCATTGACTGCCTGAATCATAAATCCACCCCACCTCACTTGTCTTCTCAGTGTGTTGAAATAGTCATGGTCTTGCATGAATCAAGCATAAACATAGGTGTAAGTGTGAATGAGAAGAATAATCCCTATTATTAGAGCAGCTAATATTTGTTGAGTGCTCAAGATGTGCTAAGCACTGTTGTAAGTATTTCACAGTATTAACGCATTTAACTCTTGCACAACCTATGAGGTAGATATTTTTATGATCCCTATTTTAGAGACGGAAAAACTGAGTTACAGAGGGGTTAAAGAATGTGCCTGATTTTACAAGCCAGTAAGTAGTGGTATCTGGTTTGGTCTGAAGTCAAGCGTACGTTGTGGATTATGGTTAGCTCCTTGAGAAAGACTGTAAGTGGACCTGAATATCAGATACCCGCAGGGCAGAACCTGGGAAGTTGCCAGATGGAAGACAGTGCCCTGGGGTCACAACTTGAAGCCATGTGTCCAAGCAGGTGATTACTCCAGAACCGAAAACACTGGAGTACCTGGGTTTCCTTTGCATATTCACTTTTTTCACCCAGCTGCCCCAGTTACCAGGCAGGTATTGTGTAGAGGGCAGGGGTGGGACTACCTGGAGTCTGAAATCTTGGCCTGCTGTCTTACTACCCTGGGACAGGTGAAGTTTGGACCTCCCTTTCTTTGGTCGACTGGAGAAGTTGGTTTCTATGATTCTGTGGGGTGCATACACTTTTAATACACATTTGTACGCCAAAACTCTTTATTTTGTCTAATGTGTCCCTTCCCCTTTGCTTTAGAATCGCGACTTTGCCAATGGACCTGATCGGGTTTGGTTATGCGGCCCTGGTGACATTTGGAAGCATTTTTGGATATAAGCGGAGAGGTGAGCTTCAGCCAAATTTTCATCAGAGGACCTTGTTGGGGGTGGGAGATTGTACTAGAATCCTCTGAGGGTCTGTAAGGAGGACAGATGCTAAAGATGTCTTAGAGGTGACTGAGAGCCAGCGTGTTGTGGAAGGGACTCATGGAAGGAGGGACTCACAAGGGCTGGACATGACAGAGCATTTCAGACCAGGGGCTCTGGGCCTCTCTGCACTACGAAACTCTTTTATTTCTTCTGTCATTTTAACTATGTAATTAATTAATTTAACTTCCCTCAGAGCCACTGCTTACTATTAAATGATAATTTTTTTGTTTATACAATTGTGGTATCAAAAAACTAAATTCTATTGATAGTGTGTGCAGCAAAGGAAAATTTGTTAAATACTTAGATATCATATTTAAAGTTGACTCTTCATCTCTGTCCAAAAGGGGGGGGGGGAACCCATTTGATCAATTAAAAGGGCTTCATGAAGAAAAAGGAAAAGTCAAGATTTTACATTTTACTCTGTTTTATGGTAGAATCATTTATAGTCATGATGTCTCATATTTCTGTTCCTTATATTTTAATGAAATTTTTAAAATGAAGTTTTATTTCAAAGGCTGTTGTATTTGTGACATTGGTGGACTTGAATTTCAGTGAAAAAGCCGGGTCTCCATGGTTACCAGTCAGCTTTCTTCTTTAGAGATTGCTAAGAAGTCAAAGGCTAGAAACACCCTCTCTAGGATCTGAGGGGTGGCGGTCAGATCAGACCATCTTCTAACACTCCTTAAACCCTGTAATTTACCTGGGATTTTTCTTTGTTGTCTGCCTCTTAATATATGTATCATGAGTGTGTATTTGAAGGGAAAAAAATGATGGCACCAAATTTAAGACCTGTAAACCAACTGCTCAAAGATTGATGTCTCACCATCTACTTTAAAGAGAACTCAGTTTAAAGTCTTGGTAGGATTGTCATTGAAAAAAATGTTTTCTCATTGTCAATGATGTGTCTAAATAACTTCTGTTACAGAATAGGAAAGAACACCTGGACATTTTTGTTCTTTGCCTGTTTATCTGAGGGGTGGGAAGAAGGGAATTTTGTGTATGTGTGTGTGTTTGTGTGTGCACGTGTGTGTGTTGGGGTGAAGGGATGGCTTTATTACCCTAACCCAGATATCTTCAGATTTTTCAGCTGGTGGGAACAAATGAAGTTGCATGAGCTGAAAGGCCTCTGATTTCAGGGCTTGCTACCTAGCTGTACAATATGGCTCCTTGGCGTCCTGAAAGAATGCCCCACCAAGTGATCCTGGAAGTCCCTGAGGGTAATTGTGTGTTCACAGGAAAGCTCACACTTGCAGTGGGCAATGTGAATTAAAGGCACAGACCACAGAGTCAAGCATTCCTGACTTCTAATCTTGACACTCCCACTCACTAGCTCAGATACTCAGATGAATTGTTTTAACTTCTGGGCCTCAATTTCTCACCTGGAAATTAGTCTGTTAGGATTAAATAAGGTAATGCATTTCACATAGTGCCTAGCACACAATAAAGGTTTAACATTCTTGTTTCTGCTGCTATTACCCCACCAATGGGGAAGTCTATGGACCCGTGAGGCAAAATATCTTTTTCTAGTCTTGCTCTCTGGTTTTGTGTTATATTCTAAGCTGCTTGTAGCCCAGGTGTCTTAGAACATTTGTGTAAAGTGAATCAACACTTTCTCTGTGAACACAGAGCTCCCCCAGGTGTGAGTCCCATGCCCCTGGGCCAGGAGACCCTTCCAAGGGGTAGTTATCGAGAATAATCTTGGGTGGGTGAAAGATAGGATGTCAAAGTGGTGTTTGGTGGCAGGACGCAGACATATCCACCTCCTACATGAGACCAGCTGCCAGATATAAGTTTGGGACAGAGTGAGGGGCTGACAGGTTTTCTTCTTAGGTTGGGAGAGAGGCTGTGACAAGACACAGTGCTGAGCATCAAGCCTGCCTGGGCTCATGTCCCTCCCAGAGAGGACCCCAGAAACGTGGATAACCAGGAAGACTCTGTGATGTGAAGGCTGTTCTTAGGCCAGGGGGCACCGAGCACCCAAAGCCAAAGGGGGTCAGAAGGCTAGCCCTGCCTCCTCCCACCGCAGAGCTGAACCTGACCTCAGACCTTCTCACTCCTGCTGGAGGGAAGGGCCCCGCAGCCTTTTCAGAGAGGCTACTCAGGGCCACGAGAGTACCTGAAGAGAGGCTCCTAGGTATACCTTAGAAAGCTCCCCTACTGAGACTGTTCCCCACCCCATCAGCCATCCCAGAGAGGGGGAGGGAAGAGCTTGGAGCTTCTTTTCTGGTGTCTTCACTCTGTGCGCTGAGTGTCTTCTCCAGGTTGTTACTTCTTCCCACCAACCATGCCTGTCCTATAAGGCAGAGCTGCAGCCCCGCCCCCTTCCTCACCTGGTTCTCATACACAAGGGCTGCTGGTGCCCCTGCTCTGTCCTTGCTGTGTGCTGTCTGATCTTGTCAAGACTCAAGTGCAGGCACTGCCACTCCCTCCAGATACTTCAGTTTGTGGTGTGTATATGGTGGGGACCAGGGGAGGATCATAGCAGTACCGAAATCTTCAGGGTAAGCAGAGAAGACCGTAAAACTGCTAGGTAAGAAGGCACCGTAATGGTGACTTAGTCACACATTTCAGAAAGTGCTTTTTTTTTTTTTGAGTTGGAGTCTCACTCTGTCACCCAGACTGGAGTGCAGTGGCCACTCCTGGCCACCACAGCCTCGACCTTCTGGGCTCCGGCGGTCCTTCCGCCTCAGCCTTCCAAGTAGCTGGAACTACAGGTGTGCGCTACCACGCCTGGCTAATTTTTTGATTTATTGTAGAGATGAGGTCTCGCCTGCCCAGGCGGGTCTCGAACCCTCAGGCTCAGGCAATCCCCAAGCGAGGGATTACAGGCTGAGCCATCGAGCCGGCTTCAGAAAGTGCTTTAATCTGCTTGACTGACCGCCCTTATCTGACATCTTCTGCTTGACCATGACCCATGAGAGGAAGTGTCCAGGCATGCGTTAATCAGTTTTTATCAGGTGCTCCCTGTGCCCCTGACCTGTGTCTCACCCTGGAAAATAGCAGTGAGCATAAAGACGGGAGCTCACAAGTGAGTGGAGGAGACTGACATTAAATCAATGAACAGCTTGAAAATTATATGATTGTGAATCATGGAAGACCGTGAGAGAGGCCCTCACTTGAAATGGTGGGTCTGAGAAGGCATCTCTGAGGAACTAGCACTTAAGCAGATATCGACGATGAGCTGCACTTGGCTGAGTGAACAGTGCAGGGAAGAGCAGTCACGTAAGGAACAGCATGTCTGGAAGCTGGGAAGAATAGTTTGGCCTATTCAGGGAACCAAAGAAGGCCAGGGCTCCCACAGTATAGCGAACTGGGTTTTTCCCTAAGTGCATTGAGAAGTGCTGAAGGTTTTTAATTAGAGGAGTGACCTGTCCAGATGGTTGTTTTTAAAAGATGATTTTGCTGTGTTTGAATAATAGATTTTGGAAGAAAATATGAGGAATTTAATATCTCCAACTATAACATCCTAAGCCTTTATATATATGATGGATGATATTAACCCTGTTTTGCAACTGATAAAATTCAGAGAGGCTAAGTGACTCTGCCAAAGTCTTTCAGCTAGCTAGTAAAAGAATTAGGACTAGAACTTAGTGTGTTTGTTTTGTCATTCAGGATGCTGGTGTGTGCTTGTGTGTGTGTGTGTGTGCGTGCATGCATGTGCATGCATGTGCTGCAGTGGTTCTCAACCCTGGCTGCACTTCTGAGCTTCCTATGGATATTTTTTAAATAGAGATACCTTGACCCTGCCCCCAGGGATTCGAATCCAATAGATTCTAAATAGGGTGAGTTTCACGAAGCAAGGATTGTGTGTCTTGTCCATAGTGTCACTAGCATGTAGACCGCTGTCCAGTGCACAGGAAGTGCTCAGTGTTTGTCACAGTGCCTTGGGGTGGGTGGATGGGATGGGGGCTGGGAGTGCACCGGTGGGGTGGGTGGATGGGATGGGTAGGAGACTGGCTGGCTGGGTCAGTGCCCTGATTCTTCCCTTTTCTCAGTATAGTCTCCATTAGTCCTCGTGTCCTGACATCTTGGGGCTTGAAGTTTTGTTAATCAGGAAAGAACCATTACTTGGTTTGCACAGCACTTTTCTCTTTACCTCTATGAGCATGTTATTTTCCATCATCACAACCTTTCAATAAAAAGACAGAGGCAAGGAGACTAGAAAAAGAGAAAAAGGGGCATAAAGAAGTCAACTAATTCCCCGAGATCATGCAACCAATGTTGAAACCACGAGTACAAGGCAGATTTCCTATTCTCCAAGCAATACCAAATCCCTGCATTGCTATGCATTTGGTGTTCCTCTGCCTTGCATTTAGGGTTTAGCATGAAATAGTCATTTCTTAGAAATCATCCAAGAAAAGGCCTATACTTAACTTGGCTTTGTCCACCTACGTGCCCAAGTAGGATCACATCTGAAAGTGCCTGCATCATACTGTAAGTATTGGAATGAATTGTTTTCACTTTGAGGTTATCTTTTTGAGTCTAGACATTTTTTTTTCCCAGGTGGTGTTCCATCTTTGGTTGCTGGTCTTTGCGTTGGATTTTTGGCTGGCTATGGAGCTTACCGTGTCTCCAATGACAAACGGGATGTAAAAGTGTCACTGTGTAAGTAAGCCATTAGTCCCAGTTACAGAGACTCAAACACTGCAGGGGTGGCCCTTTTGATACCCTGTGCTAAGCTTACTAGAAAATATTGAGTCAGATGGCCTGTGCATTTGTGTGTGTCAAGACGGAACACAAACCTTGCTTCTTTCTAGACAGACCAGATCAAAAATAATGGTCTTGCTACCAAGCCTTTCTACTCAGAGCAATATTTCTATAAAACTTGTTACTAGAACAATGAAATTGAATTAAATTGAGGAAAGGAATTATTGCCAGATTTCCTGCTAACTCGCCTAAATGTATATTTAGCATAGTTTTTATGTTGCTGTGAAAATAACTAAAAAGAGACAGGCTTACATTATTTTATTTAATTTGCAGTTTTTAGATTTTGCACTGACTTAATCTAGAAAAGCTAGGCTTACCTTTTTTTTTTTTTTTTTTTTTACCTTCTTCCCCATTGAGCTAAGTGAGGGAATGGCCATGGAAAAAATGGTAACCTGTGTGTTTAAAACTATTAGGATGTTTGGCTTTATTTTGTCTCAACTAAAATGAAATACAGGGAAGGTTTAGAAAACTACACCAAGCAAATTGTCTGTATTTGATTTGACTATTATTCAACTTGATGGTGAGTATTGAAGAAATTACAAATGAAGTTAAAATTGTACCCATTCTATATTGAAGGAGAGAAAGATTTGATGGGGTTTTTTTCCTTAGTTATTTTAAGCAGAGGCTGGGGATATTTTTAATAATGAGATTGTGTCAAAAGATAAAACTGTATCAGCAAGTTATACTGGGCTTTTATTTTTGTGCATTTAAGTAGTTCACATATGCTTGTCAGTCATTTTATTTTTATATAAATAAATGGTTTTTCTTTGAAAGTGGTTCTGAAATTATGACCTCGATGTCCTAATCTCTTATGTAAAACCATCTCCCCTTCAAATTGGTACAGTTCCTAAAAGACTGATGTGATGCTTCTGAGTATATAGCATTACTTCCATTGTTTTTTTAGTCTTCAGGGATCAAATTTTGAAAATGGAATCCACAAGAAAAAACCAGCCAGCCTTCTTTCTAGTATTTTTTTATTAATCAGATCTTACTTTTAAAAGAAATAATTGTTATTTTCTTTACATTCTGTTAACTAAGCATTTATGAGTATCTTCTGTGGGTCCAAGTATACTACCTAATGTTTCTTTTTTTTTGAGTTGGAGTCTCACTCTGTTGCCCAGACTGAAGCCCAGTGGCACATTGATGGCCACTGCACTACCTGGTGTTTCTGAGGAGAGTTGGATAAGGCTCAGTCTTTGCCTTCAAGGAGTGTTCTTTGAATAGAAATTTAGGTTAGAAAAAGACTTTCTCTTTTGATGGTATTTCAGGAATGAATTTGAACATGTTTGTTTACTCAGAAGCGTTTTTGAAGAGCGAGTTTATAAAGTTTTAATAAAGCATGTTATCTTTTTAAGAACATGGCAACTCAATACCTATACATTAGAAAGCTTTAAATGATATCACTTCTTTTCACAAGCAAGCATGGATAACATGTTTGAAGCTCTGCTTCATGAATCTGCTTGGTTTCAGTTACAGCTTTCTTCCTGGCCACCATAATGGGTGTGAGATTTAAGAGGTCCAAGAAAATAATGCCTGCTGGGCTGGTTGCAGGCTTAAGGTAAGAAAAGCAATCTTTTTTTTTTTTTTGAAGCAGGATTTATTGAGAGGACAGAAAAACTCCCACAGTAGGAGCGGACCCAAAGGGGCTGTCCAGAAAAACCATCGTGATCAATACTTTCCTCTGCTGTCGTTTTGAAGTGCTGAATTTGCAGCAAAAAATCAATTTTAATTTGAAAGGTCAAAGTAATTGTATTAGAATTAAGCATGACTGTAAGCACCTTAAAATACCATGGATTTTAAATGTAGTCATTTAAATCAAATACTCAGTCTCTTTGAGAGAATTAGATGGAGTGACAGTGTGATACAGTCATTTTGAGTTTTAAGGGAGAGAAATTTAATGTTTTAAAAGATAAATAGGGAGCCTCAAGTTTCTCTTTATTTGATACAGTAATTCTAGCCTTGAGATTAAGCATATTAATAAATAATAATTTAGAATAATTCTTCCTGGAAACTGCCTTCATGTGTTGAAAGCCAAAAACATGTTAATTTCCTTGGATATGCATTTTCACTTTTTGGAATTTATTCCAAAGGAATGAGATCCACACAAAGACTGCTGTTCTTTGCAAATTTATTTCTTTTTTGTTTTTGTTTTGTTTTGTTTTGTTTTGTTTTGAGTTGGAGTCTCACTCTGTCACCCAGACTGGAGTGCAGTGGCCGCTTCCGGCCACTGCAGCCTCAACCTGCTGGGCTTCAGCGATCCTTCCACCTCAGCCTCCTGAGTAGCCGGAATTATAGCCACGCGCTACCATGCCCAGTTGATTTTTTGATTTATTGTAGAGATGAGGTCTCGCCAAGTTGCCCAGGTGGGTCTCGAACCCGAGGGCTCAGGCAATCCACTCACCTCAGCCTCCCAAAGCGCGGGATTACAGGCTGAGCCACCAAGCCCGGCGCAAATTTATTTCTAATGGAAAACATGATAAACTGAAAGAGTAGGAACAACCTAAAGGAAATGTTTGAATAAATATCATGTTCATTTAATAGACCATTAGCAAATATTGCATTTCATGTTTCAAAAACTAGTGGCATTGGGAAATCTTAGTGACATAATAAGAAACACAATTTAAAAAACCACATATAGTGTGAACCTAATTTTTAAAAAATGTGTATAAAAAAACAAAATTGGAAAGAAACAATCTCAAACTTTAGTAGTATTTTTCTCTGGGTGGTATTGAAATAAATAATTTTAATGTTCTTTCTGTTTTCTGTAGAATTTGCTATGTATTATGTTTCGGGGGAGGGGAGAGAGAGAGTATTTCCAGTTATTGCCCTTGATACTTGGTGGTGGGAAGTAGGATTTATGGATCAAGACAAAGGCCCCAGTCTATAGAAAGTTGCTGAGATTGTGGCCAGGCGCAGTTTCTCATGCCTGTAATCCTAGCACTTTGGGAGACTAAGGCAAGAGAATTACTTGAGCCCAGGGTTTGAGACTAGCCTGGGAAACATAGACCACGTCTTTATGAAAAATAAAATAAAATAAATTAACTGGGCATGGTGGCGTGCACCTGTATTCTCAGTTACTTAGGAGGCTAAAGTGGAAGGATCACCTGAGCCCAGGAGGTCAAGGCTGCAGTCATGCCTTTGCACTCCAGTTTGGTTGACAGAGTGAGACTCCAATTCAAAAAAAAAAAAAAAGTAGCTAAGATGGTAATAATAATTCCCCCAAATTGCTCCTTGATTTTTTTCTAAAGATATACATATTCTGCTAGCATTTTTAAGTTTATGTTTCTTCTCAAACCTTTCTCTTATGAGTCCTCATCCCAGGGTTTCAGAAGAGTAAACTCTGATTTTTTTCATTCATTTAGTGAACATTTTTAAGTGGCTAATTCAGTCCTGTCTGTAAGGTTAGACTACAAGGATGATGAGATTACTCTGTTCCAAGGAGCAGAGAGGAGAGCCCTGGAAGCCAGTGCTTAGTGACACTACATGTTAGGTGAGCATGTGACTCTGTGTATGCCAAGGAAAAGTCACCCTCTCTTTGCCTTTCTTTTATTTTAATCCAGCCTCATGATGATCCTGAGACTTGTCTTACTGCTGCTCTGAGCATCCAAAGGAACTGAAAATGAAGCTCATGTCATCCTGCTGTAACAGGCATAGCATATTTTTTGTATTTAAAAGATAAATTGCAATATGGGATATTAAGTGTCTTAAGTTAGAAACAAAAGTAACACTGTCACCTCTACTATGAACACTAGTTTAAGGTCATTTAAAAATTTTTTTAACCCTTTTCTAGTTGTCAAGCACTGTTTTCATTAAAGGTGTTCAATGAATCTTGATACTCTCCTCCATCTGCTGGGTCTATTTTTATATATGTGGTATTTTTGACAGTTCCAAATACTCATGTCTCAAGTAAGTGTATATATTATTATTATTATTATTATTATTATTATTATTATTTAGTCAGAGTCTCACTCTGTTATCCAGGCTGGAGTGCAGCTGAACAATCATGGCTACCGCAGTCTCAACCATCTAAACTCAGATACTCCTCCCACCTCAACCTTCCAAGTAGGTGGAACTACAGGCATGAGCCACCATGTGCGGCTAATTTTGATTTATTGTAGAAGCGAGGTCTTGCCAAGTTGCCCAGGCTGGTCTTGAACCCTTAGGCTTAGGCAGTCCTCTCACCTCTGGCTCCCAAAGTGCTGGGATTACAGGCATGGGCCACTGCAGGTTGCCTCAAGTAAGTTTAAATCAGACCGTGTATCAGATAAAGGAATTCTTTAAGTGGACTACATAGAAAACTAATGTATCTGTTTGTCTTTTGTGTTATATTAGAAATTATATTTTTTCCATTTTAATTGTATTGCTGCCAGTATTATTTTTTCCTTTAAAATAATTTCATTCTCAGCACACTCCGTACCCTTGCAGAATGTATTCAATTTTCAAATAAAAGACATTTTGCTTTAAATCTGTTTCTTTCATTTTAGAGTCTTCTCTAGATACTCAAATCACCTTTGACATTTAAATGTTCAATTATTAATGAAAAAGGCTGAGAAGGAGGGTTATTTAAGCCAACACTCTATACTTCCTCAGGTGCAGATAATCTCTCTTTTTTTGTCTAACGGTAATAATTCAGAAGCAAAAATGATTTTTGTCTCAGATCATGCCATTGTTAGGCATAGTTATAATGTTTAAAGTCCAAGGCACTTTTAGGATCCAGATTGACTATCATGGATACCCAGGTCTCAGCCCACTTCTTCCTCTGACTAGGTGAGGGTCATTTCTTCTCTCTGTGACTCAGCTTCTCATCCTTCAGGAGGAATTGAACTAAATGATCGACAATACCTCTTATAGCTCTAAAAATCTGCAATTTCTATCCAGTGTTATGCAAGATTTTAAACCCTTTCTTTAAATGAAACTGTGTGTAGTGTCCTCAACTGATAACAGCAGAGTTGCGAAGTCCATAATTGTGAACTTCGCAGCAACTTGGATGGATTTAGAGTCTATTATACTCAGTGATCTATCACAGAAACAAAGTACTGAATATGACATGTTCTCACTTATAAGTGGGTCCTGAACATTTATCACAATACTACAAGAGAGGCATTGACAGTAGCGGGACACTGCTGGGGAGGGGGGAGCACATAACATCACTAAGGGTACCTGATTCTAAAGTAGGACCAGTGGAAGGCCCAAACTTTACCTGCTCGTAGACCACTTATGTACCTAATCCTGACTTGCATCCCACATTTTTAAATTAAAATAAAGGGAAAAACAGCAGAGTTGATATGGTTGTATTAGGTTGGTTACCTTTCCCAACTGACTTTCCAGAAGGTTGTTGAACTTTCGGTGATAAGTAATCCAATTAACAGTAGGGGAAAAAAACAAAACAAAACCCTACTAGTTGAACCAAATAGGAAACCCAGACAAAATTCTGTAATATACTTTTAAAAATCCCACTTTAAAAAAGAAAAAAAAAAAACCTCACAAATTCTAATGTTCAAGGCTGAAAAGAGCTGTCATCATGGGATGCTCTGCCTCCTTCCCAGCTGACTAAGAAGAAGTGTTCAGATTCGGACTGCCAACAACTTGAACGATGATCATGATACTGAAGTAGAAACTAAACATGAAATTGATCACAGAAATATATGCTGTATCTGTAAATTAAAGTTTCAGAAACTAGTTTGAAGCTATGTTCCTTCCTGCACTTTTTCCAAAAGGTGGTAGAAGTGAGTGACGTTGATGGATGTCATTTTTTGCTGTGGTTTGTTTCTTAAAGAAATATTTGACATCCATTTGCTTACTTGTGATTTTTGTGATATGCAGAAGAATTCATATTTGGATGAGTCTGAATAATTGATGTTTTACTATCTTATGAAAAATAGTTGGCACCCCCCTCAGTTCCCCTCCCACTGTGGGAGCTTTTCTGTCCTCTCAATAAACCCTGCTTTCTCAAAAAAAAAAAAAAAAAGAAAGAAAAGAAAAGAAAGAAAAGGGGTTCTCTAACTTACACATAGGTATTAGGTAGTTTATTTCCTTATATTTTTATTACTATCATTATTTTATTAACATGACTTAGTATTTTTCTTGGCCCTGCTACCAATGTAGAGTGAAATACTTATTCAATTCCTTAGACCGCTTTGTTTGTTAATACTCAGCTACCATAGTGCTCATGTTTTTTTTTTGAGTTGGAGTCTCACTGTCGCCCAGACTGGGGTGCAGTGGCACGCTCCCGGTCACCACAGCCTCGACCTGCTGGGCTCTGGCGATCCTTCCGCCTCAGCCTTCCAAGTAGCCAGAACTACAGGCACACACTACCACGCCCAGCTAATTTTTGATTTATTGTAGAGACGAGGTCTCACTAAGTTGTCCGGGTGAGTCTGGAACTTATGGGCTTAGGCAATCCACTTGCTTCGGCCTCCCGAAGTGCTGGGATTACAGGCTGAGCCACCGAACCCGGCCAGTGCTCATGTTTTAAAGAAAAATGCCATGTTCAAATTTGAATACGTTCTTCATGGTCTCAATGGACTCTTTCTCCAGGGGAGGTTTTGAGTCAAAATGGGTTGAACACAAAATGTAAGATTGGAGTAGGTGGTCACTCATGTATGTTCTAGGCGTAAAACTTTATGATGTTACGATCCTTGGGCATGTGATCTGGAGTTAGACTTGAGTACAGAGGCCACCTTCATGAGTTGTATGACACTGAGCAAGTTACTCCACTTCTTTAAGCTGTGGTAGCCTCATTTATCAAAGGGGATAACAATAGCACCTCTTTAGTGGAGTTATTGTGATGATTAAGTGGGATAATGCATGCAAATAAACAGCAACAGGCCAGGTGTGGTGGCTCTTGCCTGTAATCTCAGCACTCTGGGAGAGGCCCAGGTGGGAAAATTGCCAAGCTCAGGAGTTCAAGACCAGACTAGGCAACATAGCAAGACTTCATCTCTACAAAATAATATTAATAATAATAAATTAGCCAGGTGTGGTGCCATGTGCCTGTAGTCCCAGCTACTTGGGAGTCTGAGGCAGAAGGGTCACCTGAGCCCAGGAGGTTGAGGCTACTGTGAGCCATGATTGTGCCAGTGCACTCCAGCCTGGGCAACAGAGTGAGACTCCAACTCAGAAGATAAATAAATAATATAAATAAATAGCAACAGTGCCTGACACTCAGTAAAGATGAGCCATATTATAAGCACTGTTGTTAGTAATGTTATCGTTACAAATTCTAACCTTAAAAGAAGTCTCTGTACTTTAGAGTATCATATGACAAAAAAACTCAGTCATTAGGAATAGTGGTGTTAAACAGCCATTCTATTGTCCATATTGATAAAACTGCAAGATAAAAATATGGTAAATTATATGCTGATTACAAAGAAATGTATTACCTTTTACATACTTCTGAATAAAATGATATAGAGAAATCATGGGGTATATTCACGGTCTGATCCAGCTTGGAGTTAGAGGACCAAAAACTCACTAAATGTATTAAGGGAAAAAGTCCAGCAGCCTAGGAAGTTAGAGTATGCGTAATCTATACCAAATACACACATATCAGAGAAATAAGTAATCTGCATTACACATTTAGCCTCAAAGATTGTTGATTATGACAAATGTATGTGAGTATATGAATTAAATCATTTAATTAGAATTATGGTTATTCAACCCAGAAAGAACGGATTAAACCAGCATTGCAGGTGGGTTTGGAAAACTCATCTGGCTCTTTATTTTTAATCAAGCCCTAGCATTTTTTATCATCTTTTCCTAGACTTGCCAATATTATAATGAATGCACCTGGATGGAGGTCAAGGGCATTGATGACTAAAAAAAGGCATGCAACCCTGGTGTTAGGAATGGCAGCCTAAGTGTTGGCTCAAAATGCAAACTTTTCAGACATTATTTTTCTATGTTAAAATTGCAAAGACAGAAAAAATAAAGCATTTTAAAACAATTTTTTAACTTTTAGAATATTGCATAAAATTCTGCTAACCTTATAAAACACCCTGAACCCCAGTATTGTCCAGTATATTTTTAAAATAATATCCATTCTCTCCTCCCCCAGCTCTCTAATTAGAGTGGGATTTCCCCACCTTAGAGTCCTGTTTATAAGGCCCTATTTTACTTCAGAATTAAATCAGGTAACTGAAATTCTGTCAGTACCAGAACATGAATAGTGCTGAAATTATGTGTGAAATTCTTTTAAAAATAAAAAATCCAGCCAGGCTCGGTGGCTCAGCCTGTAATCCCACGCCTTTGGGAGGCTGAGGTGAGTGGATTGCCTGAGCCCGCGGGTTCGAGACCCGCCTGGGCAAGCGAGACCTCATCTCTACAATAAATCAAAAAATTAGCCGGGCGT
>CAUYQG010127532.1:0-43675 GCA_963574415.1 Tarsius wallacei
ATACATCAAAAAATTAGCCGGGTGTGGTAGTGCGCGCCTATAGTTCCAGCTACTTGGAAGGCTGAGGCGGAAGGATCGCTGGAGTCCAGCAGGTCGAGGCTGCGGTGGCCGGGAGCGGCCACTGCACTCCAGTCTGGGTGACAGAGTGAGACTCCAACTCAAAAAAAAAGAAAGGTCAGATCACACAGGATCTTGTGGGCTGTGATACAGAATGTGGTTTTTAAGCATTCTGTGTGCTAGAGGAAATTATTGAGGGGTTTGTGTGGGTTTATGTGCACACAAGAGCATGGTATTATCTTTTTAAGAAAATCATTTAGTGCAAGAGAACAATTAGATTGAGAAAGGAAGCAGGAGACTGGTCAGGAATAGGCCAGGTGACAGTGGCAGTGGCCTTACTTTGGGTGGTAGTAGGCTAGTTAGCCATTTGGTACCATAGGCTCAGCTTTTCAGGGTTCTACAAAATTGTTTAAGACCAGAGCAATTTTATTGGCTCCAAAATAAAAAAGAAAACTACAAGTGGAAATGACTAAGTATTTAAAAGTATGCATAAAAAATGTGGTACATATATATATGGTGGATTGCTCAGCCATAATAAAGGACAAAACTATGAACTTCGCAGCAACTTGGATGGACTTAGAATCAATAATACTCAGTGATCTATCACAGAAACAAAGAACTGAGTACCACATTTTCTCATTCATGAGTGGACCTTGAACGATTATCATAATACTGTAAGAAAGGAATTGACAGTATTGGGAAACTGCCTGGGGTGGGGGTTGCATCTCATCAACAAGGGAACCTGCATGATGACCATTTGTATACCTAATCCCACATCTTTAAAATTTAAAAAAAAGTATGCAAGTCAGCATTTTGTCAACTTTATTTTATAACTTTTGATATTCATTCAGATTTTAATATCATTACATTTGAAACCGTTTCTAGGTCAAATTTTTTCATTTTGCAATAATTTCTGAGTATGTGTGATAGGTGCTTGGAAATCATAATTATAAGTTAAAGAGTTAATCATAGCATATACTTCCCAAGGGAAAATGATTAATATCTATTAAAAGTAAAGAGACCTCAAAAATAATTTTATTTAATATAAGATGTGAATTCATTTTAATGTTGAATGTGATTTGGTGTGGGCTTTCAAAAGTATGAGTACTTAACAACTGGGAAAATCTTAAAAAATAGAATTAGAAATGGAAAGAACTGGCCACATTTAAAACTGTATCCAAGGACCTTGTTGGATTTACTGGTGATGAGGGTAAAGGAAGAGTCCTAGAAGATGTCCAGGGGCTTGGATGAGAGTAGCATTTGGTGAAAAAGGCAAGACTGGGAAGAATTGAGGTTTGGACAGGGCAGGTAAGGGCAGTGGATTCAAGTGCTTGATGTCTCCCAAGTTCATTTTGGTAGATCACACACAGCCCCTGCACTCAAGAGCTTGCAGCCTAAAGGCTTTGTGTTGACTGTGTTTTTGTTAGTAAGGGCATGGAACCAGAGCAAACCTCAGGGAAGCGCTTTTTATACAGGTGAAATAACCTTATGGTGATCTGTGTCTAGGGGAGAGCTACATATGGAGAGAGGTTTTGTGTGGCTCACTTTGCCTTGTGGAGGTTGGAGACAGTCTTGGGTTGATATGCAATGTAAAGAAAACTTGAACACAGTACATATTTCTGCCTATCTGCAGGAGAGGGGAAGAGAATACGTGAGGGCCAGGTTTTCTAGGGGCAGGGGGGTGTCTAAGTATTAGATTTACTGTAGGTCATATTGAGGCATTAAGGAGGAAGGCTAAAAAAATGGAAAAATAGTAAACAAACATAGACGTTAAATCCCTACTCGTATTTGTCTTTTGAATGGTATTCAAATTAACACTTCCTTCATGGAGGAATTCTTAAAACATTTTGAAGCAAATTATTTTAATATTATATAATTATTTGTTGCAATAGATACATTCAGGAATAAATCCAGGCAAAATCAAAGAGACTTGAGAATTAAAATACTGCCCATACTGTAATTCTGACCTTGTACCCTGACTCTGGTGTTTCAGCTGGTCTTAGAGCTCCTCCTACTGGCCAATTCCATGATCAGACTATATCCTTCAAAAATCTGTGATTTAAGACTCTGGTGTATATATAGTTCAGTGGATTAAAATTCAGATATTTTCAGATTTTGGTAAAAGTTTAAAAATGAGCTTATCTTTTTTTTATATGGTGGCATTTTCAGAGCTCAACCGATGTCCCCGTTTCTGTTCATTGCTCACATGCTGTCTGCTTATCTCTTTAAGGGGGGGACGTTCCATGAAGTTTACCATTCGCATGTCCTAAAGTCATCCAAAATTATCATTCTTTACTAGCTCCGATGGGTGCTGTGGACCAAAGTCTTACAAAGGATTTTCCTGGCTCTGCTGGGGAGGTTTCAGCATACAGCCCTGGAGTTGTCAGTGTGTCCGTGATCCAGGATGGGGATGGCAGGAGGGAAGTGAGAAGTCCAGCTAAAGTCCCACATTTGCAGCTCATCGAAGGAAAGGTATGGCAAGTTAGTCCAGTATGTGGTTTTCCACGTGTACTGAAACTGGTGGCTCTCTGTTGCATTTTGTTCTGGGAATCAAGTATTGAAAATTAGTTGTATGCTCTCCATTTGATAGAATTTCCCAGTTTTCAAATACGTATAGGCTTTTGCTGGTTGGACCTTTGTTTGTTGGTCAGAACAAAATATTTCAACGTAAATTATATTAATGCAAGTAAGTAATTTACTGGCTTTTGTGACTCTCTTCCTAATCATCTTATCTAATTAGATTTCACATGATAAAAACTATGATTTGAAATGTATGTGGTTTGTTACAAGTAAGTTTTCAACTGTAGCCTGTGCTTAGTTATTTTAATTATTGACTTATTTTAATTTTGTGACATGAGCAAAGGTAATCTTTATGAAAAATGTTATCTTTTATTAATAACCTATAGCTTATGAAGAAATTTTTAAGAAAGGGTGATTATTTTGTGAATAGTGAGTAAGAAGATGGTGTGTTGCTTTTGGCTTTATTTTGTACATATACCGTGGTGAATGGAGAAATAACTGTGTTCTCAGATTTGTCACTATTGTCTTATGTTACCTTGGGCAGTAAATTCACTTGATTATTGATCTGAGGAGCCTTTGAGTTCTTCAGCTCTCTTTTCCATATCTGCACAAAGCATCTTTTTTGCATGTAACGTTGGAAGTAAGCATGAGAAAAACAAATGAAACCACCCTATTGACTCATAATGTTTACTAAGTTTTGACTTTGACAATATTAAAGACGTGCAACATGAATTTATAAAAGAACCTGCTAGATGAAGTAGCTGCCAGTGCCTGGGGAGTCCTCTGCCATGGAGGAGGGCTCAGGCACTGCGTTGGCCCAGGCTTGTGCCACAAGGCCAGGCGCTTCATAGAGCAGGTGACCCACTTGCATCCTGTGTTAAAGAATTTGTGACCATCATATTGAAAAGTTACGAGGGAGGACCCAAACAAACCTGAATTTCTTTATAAAAAATTGTGTATTCATTTGTACATGTTTAAACTTTAGTCATCTTCAAACTACTCTCGGTTTGATTCAGTACACCTGTTGAGATGCTTTTTACACTGCTCAGAACAGCTTTTGAACTCATCAATTTTGATGCCTTTTAGAGCTTCTGCCGATTTTTTGCTTCATTTCTTCCACATCAGCAAAACGTTTTTCTCTGAGGACTTTTTTCATTTGGGGAAATAAACAAAAAGTTGCTCAGGGGACGATGGAGTGAATAGGGAGGGTAGGGCATGGGGTCATGCCATCTTTGATCCAAAACTGCTGAGCACTCAGTGCGGTTTGGGCAGATGTGTTGTCATAGCGGAAGAACCAGTCACCTGTTAGTCACAACTTGAGACGTTTCTTCCACAGATTTTGAGGCAACCTTATCAAAACTTGCAGATAAAAATTTTGGCTCGATGGCTCAGCCTGTAATCCCGCACTTTGAGAGGCCGAGGTGAGTGAATTGCCTGAGCCCGCGGGTTCGAGACCCGCCTGGGCAACTTGGCAAGACCTCATCTCCACAATAAATCAAAAAATCAGCCGGGCGTGGTAGCGCGCGCCTGTAGTTCCAGCTACTCGGAAGGCTGAGGCGGAAGGATCGCCGGAGTCCAGCAGGTCGAGGCTGCGGTGGCCGGGAGCGGCCACTGTACTCCAGTCTGGGCGACAGAGTGAGACTCCAACTCAAAAAAAAAAAAAAAATTTTTGGTTGACTTTGATCTGGAATAACAAATTCCAAGCGTGTACTTTACAAGGGAGACCCACTCTCAGAAGACAATTCTGGGTTTTCTGGGGTCCCCATATCATATCAAATTTAGTTAAAAATGACAAAAATTGTATCCAACAAGGTATCCTTCAACTGCTAAGATGTTATCAGAATTGCTTTTTTCTAATTATGCTAACAAGTTACCTAGGAGAGGGACTACTTGCATCTGAAACAGAGAAGATCAGCACTTTAGAATGTCTCTGTTCCATTTTGCCTAGTTAATTTGACACATTTTTTTTTTTTTTTTTTAATTTTAAATTTCAAAGTAAGTCCTGCTTGTCTTCAGCAAATGACAAGACAATACTGGCATTTTTGCTAATGCTTTAGATGTCTGCCAGCAATCAGATTTAAAAGTAAATAATGCTGTGTGAGTTTCCTAGGATCTATTTGCAACCACTTTGAAAAAAATAAGTTGATGCCTATTCATTTTCTTGTGATAAAAAGTAATCTAGTGTTTTCTCTTCAAATGGATTATTTAAGTCATCTTCTGACTACACTGTGTTAATACAACCCTTCTTTAGAGTAAAAGTTTTCACTAACTACCTGTTTCTTCTTTTGTCCTCTCTCTCTCTCACATCTGTTTTTCCCTGACTGCATCCGCTGTGTTAACTTCACATCCAATCATGGACTTGCTCTTGAGAGTAGACCGTTTCCATGTACCCACCTTCACCACTCATCTGCCGTGCTTCATCTTTTTCCCCAAACCTGTTGCCAGTCCCTGAAATGGACTTGCTCTCAGACATTTCGGAGGAAGACCCCTTTGGGGAGGCCGACCAGGTCACCCTAGACAGCTTAGAGTGCCTTTCAGAGCAGGGCGACCCGGATGTCATGGCACCTGATTCGGTCTTGGATCCTATGGTTGCCCCTCCTCAGCCTGACTGTCCCTCTCCCATCCCTGAGAAGACTCTTCACATGGCTGACCACAATGATTCTGAGTTTGGCTACTTCTCCTTCATTTTCTACAAATGTTTTCCCTCCAGCCTCCCCTCCCTCCTTGATGAAGATGGGTATCTTGCTTTCCCCAGCCTCCCCAAGGTCTGGGTCTCCTTCCTCCCCACTGGTGTTCAGCACTATGTCCCTATCACATCCCCTTCATTCATTCCTTCCCTGGTCCTCATCTTCGGGCTACTTCTCTCTGCTTCTCAGTCAGTTCCTTTTTCTCTCGCCCTTTCCCTTCCTCTGGCTCTCTCCCTGTGCTATCTGGAGGCTAAAGCCACCTCCTTCAATGCTTCTTATGATTGCGACTTGAATGACAAGACAGAGGAGGAGGAAGCAGTTGCTGCGACTCCCACATAAGCTTCAATCTGTGGAGTCAACACTGCTACGCTTTGCCTTAAGCCCTTCCTAATATAGAGTGTAAGCATGTATGTACATTTCACCACTGAGTACCCTCAACATAGTATTATCTGCACTTTCACACACACACCATTTTCGTGCATGAGAAATAAGTGAAGACACTGTTCCTTTATTGATATCCATTGACCAGGTCCATAGACTCTTAAGTCGAGAGCAAAATTTTAGGGTGGCTTTATAAATATCTAGATCATACTAGATTTTTAACAAAAGGAGTAAGGGAAGGGGAAACCTGTGTTGCCCAACTTAATAGTCCAAACTGAGTCTCGCCATTTTGTAGACAAATATTAATGCTTTTCCCTTCCGGTGGACACGTTTTGTTTTGTTATAGAACTTAGGATGCAGTGACCATAACTGTAATTGATGTATGTCAGTAGAACTCCTCAGTATTGTCATTTTTCTTGTTAGGAATCCAGGCGTGTTCTTGCATCTGTGAGGATGTATCTGTAACCTTTACTTCTGACATTTGTAAATCTAACCTCAGAAGCCCCTTATCTCCCTGTTATTGTAGCATTTGGGGACCAGATGTATTTTAGCTATTTTTCCAACCCGAAGTTATATAACTATATAAAAGAGTCACTGTCAGGTATTGCATAAGGAAGGCATTATCTTTAACAGATGTGTGTGAAAGTGAAACATGCCTTTTTGAAAATTTATACTTTATAACTAAGATTCAGCCTTTTAGTGCTCTTTTATTTAAAATTAGGTATCTGGTTTGAGGATTTTTACCCCTGGATAAGACAATTTTTTATTTCAAGTGTACCACCGCTGCACTACTGCTGAGTCAGTATTAACATGTGCAGCATGTTTTGATTGTTTTGCTGTTACCCAGTGATTTAGTGTTTCATTCTGTGGATACTATCAGTATACAGAGTAAATCACAAAATTTAGAGCAAACTTAAAGAGAAATGTGAAGATAATACAATGAGTATGCATTGTAACCACAACTGGTGAAAAGTTTACCTGAGGAATATCAAAGATCAACATTTTAGAGAATGAAGGCAAGAATGAGGAATTGGAAGATGATTCTTATTGAATAGCTGTGCCTCGTTTTTCACTTCTGATAAAAAAACAAAAAAGTAACTCTGATCTCCCTGCTTACCTCTCAAAAACACTAGAAATATTTTTTTAAGTAATCATTTTGAATTCCCAGGTTTTGACACTATCATCCAAGTAAAGAAATAAGAGAATGTGAGTTAACATGTAGAAGTTAAATGATTTTCCTTTGATAGCATAGTCAGTTTTTTTTGTTCTTGCCATTCTTCTCCTTGAGTCAAAATTCAGTCAGCATTTACAGGGGTTTTAGACTTCCAAACTCATTCTTTGGATCATTAGATATTGAGAAACTTTCACCTTGAAAAACTGTTCTTCTTTAAAGAATTTTTTGAAAGAAAATGTCTGTATTTCAAAGATAATTTTTTAATACCACTCTGACATCAAAGTAGCGAACTAAACCAACTTTCCCCCCAAGGAAAGAAATCCATGTTAAAAACAAAACAAAACAAAACTGAATAATAGGGTGAACATTTGTTCCCCATTGAAAAGCTGCAGACAAAGTTTATGTCATTGTACCTAACCTCATTACCAGCTGATTTACACATTTCACATAAGAACAGATTGGATTATGCCATTTTTGCGCTCTTCCGTTTTCATCCCTGAGCAAAAGTATTCAAAGCAAAGCATCATCTAGGGACCGAGAAAGAGTGAAGGTTCCATCCTCCATTCCGCCTTCGCGCAGGTCATTTCCATCATTTGTACAACACTGTAGGTGAAGGAAGACCCAAGTGGCTAAACACTCTGCATCTTCTGAGGGCCACACCACAAAGGTTGGTAACGCTGGTTCGCCACCGAAGTTCAAATGCCACTTCTTTGCCCGGATGGTAGAGTTTCCACTAACACGCCTTCTTTCTGGCATTTGCTGTGTGACTTTTCAGGCGAAGATGGACCAAGAGGAAGCACAGCTGGAGAAGGTGGCTGTTTTTTCTCTAAAGTTGAATATCTCTTGGCTGCTGCCTGCTGGTGGTGTTGTGGTGGGGAGGGTGCACTTTGGGGGTTGACCTGTGAGTTGTGTTTTTGTCATGGCATTAAGTTCTTAAGGTTTTTATCCCGCTCTTATTTTAATGTCTTACACTGTCGAATTCTGGGTCTTTTCGGTGCTGTCTGATTGATGCACTTACATTTATTTGCCTTTCCCCCCTGTGTTGATTTAATTTCACAGAAGAATTCCTTGAGAGTAGAAGGGGATAATATTTATGTCAGACATAGCAATTTAATGTTGGAGGTTTGTATCATCTAAGAAAACAGCTCTGTCCTCATGGCTGCCGGCTGCTGTGGACGGGAGGTCACGCCCAGGCTGCTGGCAGTGTTTGCTCAGGCACAGTGCATGCCGTGCATGGGGGTTCACTTGGGGTGCATGCTTGCGGCCCCACCATGTTCTTTCCAGGTGCAGGAGGTAGGAAGTTCTCAAAGTGACAAGTGGGAAAAGGAAGTTCTGCTCAGTCAAATGAATGAAGTCTTAACCTAGCGATCTTGAACACTACGGGTCACCCCATTTTCTCCTCATGGGTTAATACCAGGGCATCGAATCCGTAGTAACACAGTCTCATCCTTAATATATGTTAACAGAATAGGTATTTGTTTGTTGATCTGGCATCAAGTCATTTGACTCTTGATCTGTGTCTATTTTTTTGTGCCTAAAATCCACGTGATCAGGAATGTGGTCCACTTGATGCATTTTTTTGAAAGGAATTATTTTGATGAGAAAGAAAGAACAAGCAAAAGAGAGAGAAAGAAAGGAGGGAAAAAAAGTCCAACCACTCAAGTAGGAGTGTAAAATATGTTCCCCATGTCACGTGAGAATGTTTTTTCCTTCTTATTTTAGGGTAGTATATGCCAATGTATTCAATGGAGAACTGCAGCTCTCAGTAATCTAACTAATCTGTTTGGTTGCTTTCGGCAGCTTTGATAACTGATGGAAATATATTTTTGCTTAACTTACTAAAATGCTATAAAGTGTAATAAGTAACATTGCTTTGAACAAATGCAAGAAATGTGCCTGATCTCAAGCCACGGTCATTTTTCTGTGCCATGCAAAGATCTTTAGATTTTTATGAGTTTTTGCAAATGGCTATAGAAGCTCGTAGATGAGCTACTATGCTTGTGCATGAATGTGGAATATCTAATTTTATCGGATGCATGACCGGTTCCTTTGAGAGTGGGGTGAAAGCTATAATCCACAGGTGGCCCCATGATTTTTGAAATATAAGTAAAACATTTAAAATTCAGTCAAAACCATTTCCTGAGCACTAATTACCTTTTATTTCCACATATACTATTTATTAGAGCCAATCTAAAAAAGTTCCACAAATACTATTTATCAGGGCTTACTCCAACGAAAATGGACCCATAGTTTTTCTTGCACCTTCGTCTGTATAAGGACCATCTGGTATACGGAGTAACCAGGCCCTTCTTTTGTGCTTGGCAAGTACATGAGACAAGTATTTGGTTCACTTATTTTATAAAGAGGCCAAACAGAAGCAGCCTCTGGAAGCAGTCATTTTTATTCTTAAGGATTAAAAGCTACCACTGGAATTTCCTGGAAAAAAAAGTCATCCCTTGATTTTTTTCCTTTTTTTGGGGATGATCCTGGTCTGACTTTTCCTTCAGGCCGTGTACTCCTGAGTTCCCCTTTTCCTGGTTTTCCTTGACTTACTGCATTCGCAAAATGCAGTTTGAGTAGTATCCTCAATCAGAAAGGTACATTTTCTGGAACATATCATAGGCTGAGTTTTAAATTCAAGTACTAGGAGGATTATTAGCCATTTTGATGATCAGTTCCATGGCTTTCTTCTCATAATATAAATAATTATTCCATTAAAAATTCTAAAGACGGAAGAAATTAGAACTCTTTAAAAGATGAATCATACAAAAATTACACATTATATTATAGGTAATAATATGGCTTTTGAGACTTGGCATTTTTCTTGCTTTACTATGTTTTTTTTTAATCATAAGTTTACTTTGTCTTATTTTTTTGGTTTTATTTTTTATTTTTGTCCTACTGGGTTTTTTCCTTTTGGATTTTCCCTTTGTTACGTTACATATTGCTAGGACCTGGATAAGGCCCAGGAGGACATACTGAAACATCAGGCTAGCATTAGTGAACTCAAGCGCAATTTTATGGAATCCACACCTGAGCCGCGCCCTAATGAATGGGAAAAACGACGTATCACACCTCTGTCCCTACAGACACAAGGGGTATGTCACCAGCTATTTGTTGGCTATATGTCTCACTCCAGTTGTTCAGTAAAACTCAAGTTGTTAATCTCCTATGTTGATTCTCAGGAAGTTACAAAGTGTTCCTGTTCAATTTTTTAATGTAATTGCTAACTTTTTAAAGTACTAAATAACTATTAACAATGTAATACTTACTGGCCTAGTTCTTAGATAAATTACATGAGTTTCAAAATACTTTTGAAGTTGTTTTGGAATAATTTCACTATTTTACTCAGGTAAATTGGTCGTAATGAGTTATATAGAGCAGTTCAGAAACTAACATTATATTGTATTTAATAAGCTAGCTTCTTAGTTACTGACTTCGGAAATAAAGTGTGCTTAGTGATGAAATAATTAAGAATTAAAGGAATGCTGACCATATTTAAAGTGGTTTAAGGTAATTACTGTGAGGATAATGAGTTCAACAGCCTTAAAGACTGATGAGCCCTGTTGAAAGCTTGCAAAATGTTCTGTGTAATACAACTTAATATCAAAACTTCCAAGTAATGAAATGTAGAATAGTGTTTTAAGACCTTTTCAACTGTAACATTTTCCACACATATTCTATTTCCAATGATTTACTTATCTCTGCTGATGATACAAGTGCATGTTGCCGTTAGAATATATTTCAAAATATTTGTCTCTTTTTTCTCATCTACATCTGTTCCTCTGTGATGCAATCAAATCCCTCCTGTTATTGACCAAGAGCGTCCACAGACTCATGTGTCATACTTGAGGAGACAGTGATCGTACAATATTTAATCTGCAGTTCAAAACATTGTAGAAAGATGTTACCCTACAATTTTATCTTTCCCGTCTCAGCGTCTTGTCTGACTTGAATGTTGCCAAATTGTAGACTTTGATTTAGATATTCTAGTGCTATTTTAATTCACCTTTCCTTAAAAGGAAAAGCTGTTAGTTACTTTACATTTCCAAGTTTGTGCCGTTGAAAGGAAAATAGCTCAGATGAGCAAAAAGGATTGCTGAACAGAAAGACAACTTTTGAATATGTTAAGACTTAACACACCATGCATGGTAGGGGCTTATGAAGTTGGATACAACTTAAATTCCTATTTCAGATTTTTCTGCAGATAATCGTGTCAACTTCGACAGTCTTTTCTCTAGAGTGTTGTGTTTTCTGGAGACTCGGTGTCTGATGACATGCCAAGGTTCTGGCCTTGTGTGTTATGTGCCGCTTCCTCTGGTTTGTTCTGCTGACCCACACGACTGTGTTATGTATGTGTTGCTATAGGTGTAATGTATGTGTCTTACTTGTTGATTATGTCTGTTGTTTAAAACGATAGAGAAAAGGAGACCATCTTTTCAAGGATATTTTATCCATGAAGGAGAAGTACCTGATGACCGCAACTCGGACGGTTGAAGAGAAGGATCAGGAGGCGGACAAGGTGTTCACCTCACATTCTTGGATCTGCTCTGCTTCTTCCTCTTTTTCTCTCATTTCTGTCCACAACCATGGGATGTATTCTTTTTTCTTATGTGTCAAACTAAAATTTTGTAGCGTTTAAAAATCCCCGCACATAGAAGCATAGAATTGTTGGGTGAGAAGCACCATATTGCAGAAAGACTTTACTAGAAAATTCAAAATTTGAAATGCAGAAACACGACCAACTTAGGTGATAAAGGATCCCTAATTTGATGTATGTGGCTGACAGTTGGGAAACTATGATATTATGTGAAAATGTACTGTTTGTGCAACATTTCACACTGTATTGTTAAAAAAAATCATATGTGCTTTAGGCTACTAGTTTTACTAATCACATGTGGGAACCTTTTGAGTTTTTATTTTTATATTTTTCATGAGAAAAAAGATTTTGGTGCACCATAGCAGCCCCTCAGATCTCTCTCTATGCTTCTCCATGTATCAAATACCTGACATTGGTGAGGAAGTTAGCTTTCTGTTGCTTTTCCATTGTCATTCTTTTCTTTCTGCTGATTTTGCTTGGCCAGCTGGTCGGTTTGTTTCTTGGTGGGACAGGAGAGCTTAGGGTCCAGTGGGGGAGACAGACAAGAAGCATGGAATTAGTCATTAGAAAATTTCAGCTACTAAGAAGTAAGTGTTAAGAGGGTAAAATGCAGTGTCATGTGAAGAGGGACTGGGAAGGTTACTTTGTCATTGTGGTCAGGGGAGACCGCATTTGAGTTGAGATCTTAGGGATGACAAGGAGGTGTACATGTGAAAACGTTTCTGTGTGGAAGGAAGAACAGCCCCAGTGCAGAAGCTGGTTTAAGGAACTGAAAGCCCAAAGGACAAAAGTTTCGTGAACAAGGGGGTGCATGAAGGAAGGAAAGGTCAAGAGGTTAGAACCCAGATCACGTTAGGGTCTTGAAGACTGTGCGGACGGTGTGGAATGGTATTATGAGTGCTGGGAAGCCATTGGAAGGTTTCAAGGTGAGTGGTGATGTAATCCCAAGTGTGTCTGACAGAAATTCCTCTGGCTCTGGATGAGAAATGGATTGTATAGGGCGTGAAGGAAAGTGGAGATCAGTCCTGTAATCCCAGCACTTTGGGAGGCCAAGGCAAGTGGATTGCCTGAGCCCGTGGGTTCGAGACCAGCCAGGGCAACTTGGCGAGACCTCATCTCTACAATAAATTAGAAAAAAAATTAACCAGGTGTGATACTGCATGCCTGTGGTTACGGCTATTCGGAAGGCTGAGGCGGAAGGATCACCGGAGCCCAGCAGGTCAAGGCTGGAATGGCTGTGAGCATGCCACTGCACTCCAGCCTAGGCAACCGAGACTCCAACTCAAAAAAAAAAAAAGTGGAGATCAGTAATAAGGAGAAAGGGTTTCCCTTCCACAAAATAGGTTTGCTAATTAGTAGAGAATTTATCAGAACACATAGTGAGGTGGAGAGGAGGCCAAACAAATGGGAATTCCCTGAAGGAATATGAGGTCTAGTCGAAATGAAGTATTTTCAGAACATTGCAGATAATGTCATAAAGCTAAACCAAGTGATATTTATATACTTTAAAGGTTAGCCTGAAATTCAAAGCCAATTATATTCTATGTGTATAATGAGAACTTTAATGTCACATGCTTTGAAATATTACATGTAGTCGGGCTCGGTGGCTCAGCCTGTAATCCTTGGGAGGCTGAGGTGAGTGGATTTCCTGAGCCCGCGGGTTCAAGACCCGCCTGGGCAACTTGGCGAGACCTCATCTGTAACAGTAAATCAAAAATTAGCCGGGCGTGGTAGTACGCGCCTTTAGTTCCAGCTACTTGGAAGGCTGAGGTGGAAGAATCGCCAGAGCCCAGCAGGTCGAGGCTGCGGTGGCCGGGAGCAGCCACTGCACTCCAGTCTGGGCGACAGAGTGAGACTCCAACTCAAAAAAAAAAAAAAAGAAATATTACATGTTTTTGAAAATCTGTCCTCCATCAGCAGATCAAATGGCATCATTTGATCCAATTTAAGTCAAGTCTTTGGACTTTTTGCAGTTGGAAAATTTGGAATTTTGGTGGCGACATTTAAAATTACCATTTTTCTGGATCTCGTGTTTTAGGAATATATGGTGGGGGACCCAAAAAATGAACTTTATTTATAAAATGTTGTATATTCTTACATGTTTAAGCTTCAGTCACATTCAAAGTATTTTCCATTTGATGCAATGTATCTATTGAGACACTTTCCACTGCTCAAAACAGGTTTTGAAATTGTCGATTTTAATGCCCTTTAGTGCTTCTGATGTTTTTTGTTTCACCTCTTGAACATCAACAAAATGTTTCCCTTTGAGGACTTTTTTCAGCTGGGAAACCAAAACCAAAAAAAGCCAGGGCGAGATCCAGCGAATAGGGAGGGAGGGGCACAGGAGTCATGCTGTTTTTGGTCCAAAACTGCTGAAAACTCAGTACACAGTGAGCAGGTGTGTTGTATGGAGGAAGAACCAGTTACCTGCTTGCCACAACTTGGGAAGTTTCTTCCGCAAATTGTGATGTAACTTTCTCAAAACTTCAGATAAAAACTTTGGTTGACTGTTTGATCCAGAGGAACAAATTCCGAATCTACTACAAGAGGCTTGCCCTCCAAAAAGATAATTCTGGTTTTTTTTGGGGGGGGGGGATCCCCCTCATGCAATATAAAATATCTTGTAGCAGTTATATTAAAGTGGTGTTACGTTAAATTTAAATCTGGAAAAGCTCCTGAATGGTGTATCTGAACTTAAAGTTTCTGCTTTGTTCTGTTTTCCTCTCCAACACATGGAGGAAATATATTTTTATTTGACATGCATATGGATTGTTCTAACTACAATCGTCCATTTATTTATTCACCTAGCAAACGTTTATTGACCCACCTACATTTACTTTTTTTTTCTTCAAATAACATGCCACTATTCACTGAAAGTCTGTGAGCTGTTGAGTTTACTGGAGTGCTTTTTTGACTTTAACAGAATATCTTTTTAATTTATCTTTATTGTATCTTCATTGTTGCAGTTTCTCATTTATCTTTGAATTGTAATCCTTATTGAAAGTAAAACTTAAAAATTATGCGTAAGTGTATAATTTGTTCAAAGTTTTCAAATTTCCATAATATGAGTTTTATAGCTTTAAGAAAAGCAGTAATAGTTTCCTGTTCAAAAAATACATAGATTGAACTTTCAAATGGTTGTAGTTTCAATTTGAGTAATCTTGAGAGTAGAACACAAAATTGAAAACCAAGTCATTTAGTCTCTACTAGGTCCATAACTCTATTGTATATTCTCTTACATGATGTAAGATTTACAGCTTGAACTTGTGTGGGATATTCTCTCATGAGCCTAATAGAGGTGACATAGATTGCAGTGTCAAGGTACTTCTGAAGATATTTTATGGAATAATTAGGTGCATGGCGCTTACTTGAACTCCCCAGTGATCTCTTACTGGGAAGGACACCCTTTTCACCTGCCCTGCCCAAGGCGGTAGTGCAATTATGGGCATGGTGATTAAGCTGAATTAGTCCAGAGACTTTTCTCACTCCGAATGTTGCAAGTACATACTCCCCTCGCCCCCACACCCTTACCTCACCCTCCCCTCACCCCTCTCAGCACACTGTCTAAAGGGGCAGCTCAGAAATGTCAGTGATTTTCCTTTAAGGTCTCTGAAGAGTGGAGTTCATTATGAATTATTCTTGCACACTTCTGACATGAAGGGAGCCTCATGATGACTCTTCACTGTCGGTATTTCAGAAGAGGACAGTCCCCAACCTTCCTGCTGTCCCCTGAGGCAGGTTAGGAACCACTGTTTAAGGGCCAGAAACGTGAGGGCTAAATTTGCTTGAATCGTTTTTCAGGGACAGATGTTCATTGAGCTTTCAGCTCTGAGTTGGTCTTCCTGTTTTGAGTTTTTTCCCTTTATTTTTGCATAAAAGGACTGTTTATTCATTCTGAGGCATATTTAGCATGTCTGAGGAACTTCTGTGGGTTGCTGTTGGTTGTACAGACAGTTAAAGTGGTGTGGAGAAGGGATGAGATTGTAGGAGCTGGAGTGGTGAGAGACAGTCTTACACAAAATATGGAATATTAAGTGAGCCTCAGGGAGATGGCCAAACTGGAAAGGCCCAGAGTGCATAGAGGGAAGGGCAGTGGAGGCAGGAGGGTGTGAGCACTGGAGCTCTAACACGGGAATAAGCATTTCGAGTACAGGGGCCACCCAAGAGGCCGGTCTGTGCAGAGAGGGGCCTGGCAGCCACCTCAAGAGTATATGAAAAGCGTTTAGGAGGGTAGATTGTGCTCAGTGTGTGATAAGCTTCAATGATAAACCAAGGAATCTCGCTGGTCTGTGTAGGTGACAGTGACCAGAGATCCTCAAGCAGGGCGTTCAGGCAAACCTCCGCATCGCTTGCTGCAGAATCTCCTGGAATTTTCATCTTTCATTTGATGCTGTTCTGTGAATCTTTCGTGTGTAACCTTTCCTTTCTTTCCATAGGTCACTGCTATCGTTCTGACTTATTGTTAATTCTTTGCTCTTCCTTTTCTGACCTCTCTAGAGCCTAGAAGAGGAGATAACATCAATTTTGTTTAGTGGAAAGGGCTTTTCTGATAGCGTGAAAGCCACCTTCACTTCAGCCACCGCTTGGACAGCAGAGGGCGCTGTTGTGAACGCTCAGGCATCTTCTGAAAGGCTTGCTTCCTCGCCCTCCTCACCCTTGCCTGAGGTGCATTTTGCTTTGTTTCCTGTTACTAAAATCCACAGACGAGAGTGATTTTCATTCTTTGACCATTCAGACACCCTTCCTCCAATGCTTTCGTTGGTGAAATTAACTCTTCTGGGGAGAAGCATTCTAGAAGCAATGGCTGAATTTGGATATGGGGAAAAGAGACAGATTGGACATGTCTCCTGCTTCTTTTGGTCAAAAGAAGAGAGAGAAATCTGCCTAAATTCAAGAGAGTCATTTAAACTTTCAAGGCCCAGAGTCTGAGCTGTTGAGTGGAGGGAAACCCTCAACCAAGTAAAAGCTAAGTATGTTTTGCAGAGTTGAAGTTTTCAAAACCCAAATTTCAGGCATCCTCTGATGGCTTATTTTTTAAATTCTGTTTGTATGGAAAAATTAGAAGTGCCTGCCACATTCCATGAAATAATTACTTCTGAATGATCCAAAGGGATTCCCTGAACTTGGGCAGAACCATCTGGCCATTTGGGGTTAAGAAATAACAATAACAATTCACTGGTCTGCAATCATAATGAAATGGGCCTTTTAAGAAACGTTCTGACCACTGAATGTCTTTATTATGAAGAAATTTATAAGTAGTTATAGTTAAATGTTATCTGCTTGTCAAAATAGATTGAGAGCTTTTCAGTTTACTATCTAATAAGCCTGCTGAGTTTTCGGAAAAACTGGAAAGACGACTCTCTTGTTCCATCAGTAACATGATTTATGGGGTGTTAATTTGGAGCCATGAAAGCAAGCCCTTACTATGCGTGTAAGACTGAGAGGGTGGGTCCAAGAGCGTTTGTGAGCATGTGTTGACAGTGCTGCAGAGACAGGTCCCATTTTCGGATCTTGAGCCCATGGGCATCTGTGTCTTCGGGACAGATGAGCAAGATCTTGCTCTCTGTGACAAGAGACACTCCACTGCAGTCAGTGTCCAGAGGTTCTGCAGGGCCGTGCCCGCCTCCGTTCAGCGTGGAGAGGCCTTCTTGAAGAAATAGGGCTACAATTTCTAGCTGAATTATTTTTAAGTTGGATCACAGGCAGTGGTGCCACCTGAATGTCAAAAAACGGGCTGTGCTCTAGTTGTATCGTTGTACAGCAGCCTTTTTTTAAATAAGTGTAAGAAAAATGTGAAACTTTAGAACAAACCATAGCCTAGTAATTTGTACTACTAATGTATTCAGTCAACAGGTATTCATTGAACATTTAGGTACTGTATTACCTGGAATAAATTAACTTTCTCCTAAGAAGTAGATGTCCACAGGGGGTAGGAATGAGCATCTCAAATAATAAGCTTGGTTCATTTCAGATTTCTAAGATGCTACTGGAGGGGCTGAGCTGTCACTCAGTGCCATCACTGACGTCCACCCTGACACATGGCATCCCCTCTGCAGATCCATGTGACAAATTGGGGTGTTAATTACCAATTCTGAAATGAACATTTTTATGTTACTAGCCTTCTGAAGCCAACTGCAATTTTGCCAGCTAAAGCTGATTTTTAAAAGAACCAGCAACAGCCGGGCTCAGTGGCTCAGCCTGTAATCCCGTGCCTTGGGAGGCTGAGGTGAGTGGATTGCCTGAGCCTGTGGGTTTGAGACCCACCTGGGCAACTTGGCGAGACCTCATCTCTACAATAAAAATTAAAAAATGAGCCGGGCGTGGTAGCGCGCGCCTGTAGTTCCAGCTACTCGGAAGGCGGAGGCGGAAGGATCGCCGGAGCCCAGCAGGTCGAGGCCGCGGTGGCCGGGAGCGGCCACTGCACTCCAGTCTGGGTGACAGAGTGAGACTCCAACTCAAAAATAAATAAATAAAAATGAAAAAATAAAAGAACCAGCAAAAACCAAAGGTGCCATCTCCATGCTATATTCACTCAGGGATCAGCTAAGCTTTCTAGTCTGATTAAGACCAAAACTGTTAAATAGGCTTAGAAGGTTTTCAGATGGATCCCTCAAAATGATCAGTACGCTTTGGGATAATTCCATCTTTTTAAACCTTTTCCCCTACCTAAGCAGAGCTTATAGGTGCACCTCTAATAAAAGCATTTCTCTCCTTTGGGAAGATGCTGGCTGCTTTTGTGTCCTTGTTTCTTTTTGTACGCTTTGGCGTCTGTCGTGGTTGTCCTTCGTGTGACCTCGAGCAGAGGTCTGTGTCGATTCTCGCTGTCGTGTCTCGCCGCGTCCGATGTCTGTTTCGGCGGCGGTCGAGGCAGGACCGTATTGACCTTGTGTCCTCGGTTGCTTTTTGTCCGCAGACGCGTGCTCCCGAGTCGGAAGGGCCTTGCGCCGGAGCCAGGGATGCTGCCAAGGTTCTCCCCTTCCCACGTTAACACCGCTGCCCGACGTTCCGCCTCCCCTCACGCCCGCTTCCCTTCCAGTCCAGCCATCGCCACCATCTCCGTCTCTCTCCATGCCACGCGTCTGCCGCCCGTCGACGTGGCTCGCTCGCGTGCACTTATTCACCTGTTTTTGTCTCCCTCATCCGTTCTTTCCGTGCAGAGTTCCCATGAGACTCTGAGCGTAGCGGAGGAGCAGCCGCGGGCAGAGGCTGGGAAGGCCGAGCGCGCGGGCGCGGAGGAGGCGCCCGGTAGAGCGCGCTCGCCCGGGCGCGGCCCCGGGGCGCGGCGCCCGGCGGAGCCCGAGACGCGCCAGGACTCCGCCTCCCCGTCGTCCGAGAGCAGCAGCGGCGGCGCCAGCGCCAGCGAGGACGAGGACGAGGCCGAGGACGCGCGCGAGTACCGGCCCCAGCCGCGGGCGGCCGCGGGCGCCATCCGGGAGGAGCCGGAGGAGGGCGACCAGGAGGCGGAGGGGCCCGGCCCCGCGGCCGCGGCGGCGCCGAGGGAGCCCGCCGCCCGCGACGCCCGCGACGCCCGCGACGCCCGCCTCGCCGCCCGCGCGCGCGCCCCTGCGGCCGCGGCGCCGGCGGCCCGGGCCGGCGCGGGGGCCGCGGAGCCGCCCGCGGAGAGGAGCCTGGGCCCGGGCGGCGCGGGGCGCGACGTGCCACCAGCCGCCGAGGAGGAGCCGCACACGGTGAACGGAGAGGTCTCTCTCGCGGACGTGGACGTTTTGCCACGCGTTATTTGTTGTTCCGAGGTAAATGGGAGTCCCGAGCGGGAGCCGAACTCTGGCGCCGGCGCAGGCGGGACCGCCGCCTCTCTGCTGCCGCTGTCCTCCCGGTTCTCCTTGCGCGCTTTCCACGAGAGTCTGGTTTTTGTCTCCTCTGCCGGCTCGGGCCATGGTTTCTAGCTTCTTTACTGCCACTGGATCACCTGCAGGGTAAACTCTCCCGCGGCCGCCACGTCGGGGTTTTTCTTCCTTTTCCACATTTGCGTTTTCTGTGCACGTTCTGGATGCTTCCGACTGTTTTGTCTTTAGTTGCACGGCTTCCTCGCGCTGAATGCCTTCTTTCGTTGGTTTCGTTAGAAGAGTTTGTACGTGACGTGGAAAAAAGGGTCCGTGTGTGTGTGTGTATGTATGTGTGCTCTGGTTGTCGTGATTGAGTTTTACTTCTCGCCTCATTCTCTTCCTCTTCAGCTTCAGGTTTTTAGAAATGACGGCGGCCTCTGATCAAGGTGCTCTGAGTGCGGCATCCGCAAGTGATGAGAACATTATGTCTTGAGTGCCACTGATTTCCGTTTCTAGATGATGGGGCTTGTGTGGTCTGGTTAAGAGCCTTTCATTCCTTCTAGAGGCTAGACTGTTAGGTGGATGCCCTTCTCCTCTCCTCCGGTCCTTTTGCCAGTTCTGGACTATTTACAAGTTGGTTATATGTTCTATGGAGTATCTATGTTGGATGTGAGTCTTTTCCTTCTCTCTTCAAGGAAGAGAACTTTTCAGACTCCTCTAAGATGAAGTCTTAACCACTAGGTGCATGTCTCTCATTGGGGAGTTAGGCTGAGGGAGGTTTGCTTCCATGGGAATGTTTCTTGATTCTAATATTAAATGCCCACAATCTAGGGATTTATTCATACTTTGCTCTCCTTGATCAGGTGGAAAATCTTAAAGTGACTTTTTCTTGAAATATTATTACGATGTTACTTTTAAACTTCCTGTTTTACTTCAGAGAAGATGTTTCAAGAATCTTTGAACACTTTGAACTGTTGTTTTCTGCACTGAATATATGATTGTTCCTTTTTAAATAATTACACCTGTTGAGAATTTTCTCTCAAGGAAAATACTGTAGTACTTTGGTAGTATTATAGTCTGGTGTTGTCTTAAACATACATTCTGCATGCTCAGTAGACTACAGTGTTGATGAGCCGTCGAATCTTTGCTTTAATGTTTTAAATTATTGAAAGCATTAATACAACATTGATGGAGTAATTTTGGATCTAGAATATTAACTTACATAATACAGAAGCAACTGCAAATTTTTGACAAATATAACTGAAAACAATATACTTGGAAATGTGTCTGCTGTCAGTCAGACAGAAAAGGCATTTTGGGGTGAAGAGGAAATCTTAGTCTTCCTAACTGGCATCAATTAAAGGCAATGAGCCTTTACGCAAACCATGTGGTTCTTTAAATGCCCATAAAAATAGAGACAGGTCATTTCACATAGTTCATTCGGCTTTCTTTTCAATTTAACATTACTTGCCCACAGCTAGGGTATGTGAATGTATATATATCACCGTGCACCAGGCTTGACATTTAAGTAGTTTGAGTCTGTCATGATTTGAAGAGTAACATAATTTAGGGAGCTATTATGTTAGCTTATTTTTTCATACATGTATATCTATACATATATATAAATATATACACACACATACACACATATTCACATGTAGCATGTATAGATGTGTATATATGTACGCATGCGGTTATATAGGATATATTTGAAGGAAAGTTTTTCTTTTTTTATTTTCTTTTTTTCCTTTTATATCTTTTGTTTTAGGTTATTTGCTTTTACTCTTTTCTTTTGTGCATGAGTGTGTGTTTGGATATGTCTCTTACAGTATTTTTGAAGGTTCCATTAGCACTTTTACTTCATTACTTCTAGAATTTATTTTTCCCTTCCTTTTCCACCTCAGCCACCAGTGGTAAAAACAGAGATGGTAACAATTTCTGATGCCTCACAAAGGACAGAAATCTCCACCAAGGAAGTCCCCATTGTCCAAACTGAGACCAAAACCATCACATATGAGTCTCCACAGGTACAAACGCTCTAGATGTGGACTGTCTCATGTATTTCTTCACTTAGTATATCTGTTTTCACTTTTCTCTTAGTTTAATATTGCTGACTTTGATATAGCTTTTTATATCTCCATTTTATAACCACACTGTAGCAACCACATAACTTGCTGTGTTGATGTCTTAGATTGAGGCAGAGTTGCAATCAAATTGGTAACCCAGTAATCACGGGGGCACCATGCATATGATTATTTAGGACAGTGTCGCTCTTGTTCATATTATTGTAAGCCATTTTTGGCTTGATGTACCCAGGAATGTTGATGTACATGTGGGAAACAGGTCATCTTTGCAGACTTATTGGATCTGGTATAATGTGTGGATTAGCAGGATTTAGGCTTTCTTCCTCCTCTAACTGCATGAAAACAGACCCAATCTACTCCTGTGTGCTTGCAAGTCACACACACATGCACTCACAGCCTGTGCTTCTCTTTCATGTGAGATTCTTTTCTGAAGACATATGTAGCCATTTGTATGTCAGCTGTAATATGATGTGCCCAAATAGTTATCAGATTTGTGTGTTTGATCGTAGGTTTTTACATTATGGTTCTGTAAAGATTTGAAATGAGCATTAGGATGTTTAATCTTAAGAGTAACAAAAACTAGGAAAGTATCATTTTAGAATGGAACCATTTAAAAATATGTACAATAAATATGTTCTCCATCCATGGTGAAGGATGGCAGGTTATTACCCTCTCAGAATATTTTTAAAAGGTTTAAAGTGTGCCTGTGTGAAACATATCTGAAAATTATTTCAGGTATTCTCTCCCTGTATGTGCATAGATGCCACATAAGCACAGACAGGGTTCTTATGAATGGTTGTGGTGGGGTAGCGTTACTCATGTGTCTGTATTTTGGTAAGTACCATGATAAAGAAATACAGGTGCATGACCCAAGTTTAGAGAGGTTTTCTCTTAACTTAAAGTCAGAAAGCTCCAGACCTTCCTGTTATTTCCTTGTGTCAGTGTCAGGAAACAGAAGGCAAATATATTTGGTGAATATAACTGTTAGACTATTAATGTGCTTCTTTATTTGCCCTGGTAAACTCTAGAACCTTCTCTCTCTCCCAGTATCAAAGCAGACAAAACCTATGTTAACATATACGTGGGACTTAATATGATATATAGAGAAAGCCCACGCATACATGCAGTATTGAAATAAGTGTGCCCAGTATATCCTCAGAACATACAAAATATTATAAGAACGTGTGGTTTTTAAAAAATCTTCTCGAGGTACGCAAATAGCCATACCACGCAGGTTCAGTTTATCCTAGTCAGGTTCTGTTGCTTAGTAATTTGAGAAAAGGTTTATCTATTTTTACCCACCTGTGCTTCAAAAACAACAATTAACTCAGTGCTTCTGGTCACTGTGGAAATGTCTCTGCCTGGCTCTCTGGTATCTTTTTCTAGCTTCTGCAAATGTCTCTCAGACAAGTTCTGTCATTATTCCCTGGCAGCTTTCGGTCCCAACTCCTACTTCCATTCTTTCTGTCTTTTCTCTGCTCACAGGGTTTGCTTCTCACATGAATCTAGCCTTTGCCTCTATTCTTTTTTAAATGCCAGCCACTTTCCTGGACAGTAAGTGACCACTACAAACATGCAAAGGATGGGCAGATGACATCTTCTGTCAACCACGTAGATTTTTCAAGGATGCATATTTGATGGGGGAGGGAGGGTATTCTCTGACAACATAATGGACGTTAAGCATTACTTTGTATTTTTCCCCCAACTATCCAAAGATTGATGGCGGGGCTGGTGGTGATTCGGGCACGTTACTGACCGCACAAACCATCACATCTGAGTCTGTGTCGACAACGACCACCACACACATCACCAAGGTAAAGCAACCCAGGGGAGTCTAGTGGAGAGGATGGTGCATTGCAGACAGAACTTTCTGAATTTTTTTCTCTGTTTGTACACACTTTCAAGTAATACACAGACAGTGCCAGTGGAATAAAAATGCCTTGCTTTAAAGTATCCAAGAAATTAGACTTCATTGACAAATGCATTCAAACCAAATTGCAATTTTGTAAAGTACAAGGGGGTAAAAATATGTTATGAATAACTAAAGCTAGCAACAAGAGCAGAGATAATTTAATAAAATTGGTTATTTATAAAAACAAAATGTGCTTCTTCTTTTATTAAGCCAGACCTCCTGAGTGAAGCAAATGAATGAAGGCCATCATTCAAGATTTTTAACAAGTTGTCCAAATAATGTAAAATTTCCCTCATTTATTTTTATATTGATTTGGGGCCTTTTCCCACATCATTCTCTAAATGTTTAATACTAGATAACAGATAACCAGCATGGTCCCGGGCATCAGCTTCACCTGAGGACTTGAGAGAAATGTAAACACCTGGGCCCCACTCCAGACTTCCTGAAACTCTGGGAGTGTTTTAAGAAGCTTCCAGGTGATTTTGATGCCCTCAAAAGTCATCAGATTCCTAACTGCAGCCTTATTTTCCACGATTTCCTTTTGCTTCTACTTTTCATTTTTGATTAGTGCCTGAAGGTCTTAAAGGTATCCCTTGTGCCCCACCCACCTGTAAAATGAAAGATGCCACAGAGATGCAGGCTGTTGGTACTCACTGTAAGGCATATCCAGTTATGAAAGCTAGTGAGAAACCGTGTTTCTTACAGTAAAAGGCCGTCATTTGTGACTGAATGTGTAGATGGATCAGAACTGTGAAGGCTGGTGTGTGCTTTCTCAGCACTGTGTGGTATTTGCTCATTGTCTGTTAGAAGACCACAGCCAGATGGTCTCCTCAGCCCTACTTGGTGTACCCCAGGCACCCTTGGAGTTCACTGTGACCCTGCGAGGCATTTCACCCAAGAGCTCCTTCCCCAGATTCCCCCACAGCCTTGGTTTAGCCATGCTCCGTGTCCACACACACTGCCACGTGTGGCGCTGTTGTCAAATCAAACATTTAATGAAAATCACCCATGTTCCACACCGTCATCTAAATCCAAGTCCTTTTTAAAAATATTGCGCTAAGCTAATTGAACAAAAGCACCAAATGAATTTGTGTGACCAGAATCAAGCAGCCAAAATGATTACCCCTAACAATTTTGCAAACCTAAGAAAGATACCTAAATTGTTCGGTTTCATTGTAGTGCTACAAATACCAAACGGTGATTTCTTCTTTCTACTCTCCTTTTCAAAAATTGGCCAACTGGGAGTGAAGTCATTTGGGAAATTGTAACAGAATGCCCCAGTGGAATTACTTGGAGTATATGACGTCTGTCCTATCTTAATCTCACTTGAAGCTTGATAAATTAGTTTTAGGGTTGCTTTCAGTTGAGGGATACTTGTGGATGCTATAGCTTTAGCCATTAGATTCTCAACTGAGCTTAAAAATAAAACTTGGAATGTTTCTAAAAACCAGCCTTCTGCCACTTAGTGTGTGTGGCCTTACGATGATCGGCTGGTCTAGGTGGGCTCCATTTCTCTTTGCTCTGATTGTGTAAACATGCTTTAGTGACTGCTGTTTTCTCTTCTTCTCCTTTATGACCTCCAGACTGTAAAAGGTGGAATATCTGAAACAAGAATTGAGAAACGCATCGTGATCACAGGAGATGCAGATATTGATCATGACCAGGTAAAGAACTCAAGGTCTAGTTGTGAAAGCGACCATGTTTGTTTTCTAAGTTTTCCATCTGTTGCCATGTCCCATTGCTATGTAAATCCCTTCTCCCAGGACCTCCTGGATGAAGTCCACGTCCTAAGCGAGGGGTAAAGACACTTTACAGCCTGAATACAACTTGACCTCCAGCTTTCCTACCCCTGAATCAGCATAAAACACAGATTTCTGTGTATTTCCCTCTGGCTTTACATGCCCTTCTGGAGTAAAAATACTCCAACAACCATTAGGTATTCATATGGGCGAGATATAGAGGCAAGTTATCACGTATTTTTAAATGAATGGCAATTTAATGACACTGGCTTCCAAAAAATGAAAAAAACCACCAAGCTTGACTTATGCCTACTTTTAGGAACTTTTCAAGTATTATTTTTTTAATATATTAGAAAAGTCGGGCTATTTACTACTAGGCGTTTTCTCCTAATTTTTACTATATTGAGGCGGAGAGGAGGTCTTTCCTTACAAAGTGAAAATTGACATTGATTCTTTTTGACAGAGTTCATGCTTTCATTTTAATGTTAAGTTTGGCAGCATGCGTGGCTTTGAGCAGGTGATGAATGGAACTGCTGGAGCCTTTTGAGAGCAGCTGTAATTTTAGACTGCAGTCTCAAGTGATGATGAGAATTTTTTTTTCCTGTGTGATTTTAACTCAGCTTTAAAGGAGACCAAGCTGTTTTCCTTTTATAACAACTTGGAGAAAAGGAAAAGAAATTGACCATCTCAGCTGGGGAGTGGGAGCTATTGATAATGACAGAGCTTTGAACACAATACTGAAGTCAGGAAAGAGAATTTTAGAGAATAACATTTCTTGCTTGAAAATGCTCCCCCCATATTTGAACCAAGGAGAAATGGATTTTCTTCATGCCTAAGATTATAAGCATGATTTTACTTACATATTCATAATGCATTTTAAAACATTTTTTGAGAGTTATCAGAGGTTAAAAGGTTGCCCCAACTCTTAGCCAGGCATGGTGACTCACACCAGTATTCCCAGCACTTTGGAAGACTGAGATGGGAGGATTGCTTGAACCTAGAGTTTGAGACCAGCTTAAGCAGCATAGTGAGACCTCGTCTCTTAAAAAACAAAAATAAAAAAATCGGTGAGCCGTGGTGGTGTGTGGCTACTGTAGTCCTGGCTACTTGGAGGCTGAGGAGGAAGGATTGCTTGGGCCCAGAAGTTCAAGGCTGTGTTGAGCCATGATCGTGCCACTGCAGCTCAAAAAAATAAAGTCGCCCAACTCTGAATTTTGCCTTAGGACTGAAGGTTCTTAGAAGAAGACTAGCACAGTTGTCTACTTACTATAGAAAGTGAATTACCTATGTGGAAACCGTGTCTTCGGTTTCCCAGAGAGGATTTATTCTACTTTTCCACTGAGATAGTCTTGAGTTCCCTTGGCCTGGAGTTGGAGCAAACCTGATTCTTATTCCTCTTCTCTGGGACTCTTGCTCGATAAGCATTTATTGAATTCCCGTGGTGTATGAGGCAGAAGCCCCATCCTTAGCATGGCAGTAAATGCAAACTGGGGTGTTTTCCCAGCCATCATTTTTTCTGTCCTTTCTTCCCACTAAACCTAGGCCCTTTGAAGTTTTGTAAGGCCATCTTTCCAGCAGGTTTTAATTTATGTGTATTCTTTTGCCTTTTGGCCTGTTTTACCTGAAAATTCATATATAGCTAGTACTGTTTCTGAAAGGCAGATATTAAAGACATGGTGTAAAATACAAGTAACAAACTAACACATGTACCTAACTCAAAAAATCATGACGCTACAACTTTCACTGCTGTTGCTGCTAGGACACGCATCTCTTTTGCATGATGTCATATGTCAGCCTTTTAAAAACTGAGGTTGGATGTCCAAAGGCAGAAAATAGAGGCTTCACTTTTTCATGTTGAATTGTGAGGTGGCATAAATAGTTTTGGATAGATTTAATTGTGGCTTACCACCAGAAACTCATGATGGGTTCACTTCTCCTTAAAGCCTGTGAAGAGGTGATGGAACTATTTAAAATTACATGAAGAAATCTCTTTCCTGTCAAAAAACTGATGTTGATATAGTGACGTTAATATCATTGACACTTTAAAAAAATTCCTTGCTTACATTAAAAGGAGTCTTAATAGCGAGAAGAAACCTCATTTTTCTGAGCAAGGCAGAAAAAAGCAATCTCTTTTGTGCTGGGACATTATAGAGGTATGCTTTTACAAAACTTGCTATGCAGTTTCTTTACCTGTCTCAGCTCTGTCCCAGGGAGGGATAAACTGCACTATACGTGCTCACTAGAGTGTAGTTCTTCCTAATAATTTCTCAGTTTTTGGCAGTATGATGTGGTAGTCTTCTCACAATCCTTATTGTTGCCATAATAAATTAACATTTTATAATATTTAATTTCATGTGCTGATGTTATGGAGTAAAAGGAGTTTTAACAAATCGATTTCAAATGTGTTTGAAGATGATTAGAGTAATTTTTGCTTTCCCTGCTTTTCTGTTAATTAGAGTGTTTTTACATGTTACCTTTCCTTGGACATCATCTATGCTTTCTCTTTAACAGTTGCCCTGGTTTATTGTCAGCAGATCTTTGTAGTGAACATGAACTCAAAGTAGCCGATCATTTGTCTGCAGCTGCATGTGGCTCCCATTAGAGCCCGTCCTTGGTGTTTCCCAGTGTGGATTCCACAAACCAACATGCACTAAAGAGATTATCATTCCAGTATCCTTCCCTCTGAACACACAGGAAAAAAAAGAAATGTAGAACCATGCTCCTAACCTTCCTCTCCCTTCCCCATTCAAATCCCGGGCAATACACTGACAAGCTTCTCCACCTTCTCCGGCACCGATGCCTGCGCCCACTCCCACTGCCCTCTTGCCCCAGCCAGCCACTCTCCCACTTGACACACCCCTGTGTTCCTGCTGGCAGTGGAGGCTGGCTCCACAGCTGATTTCTGTCTTGACCTGACACGGGTGTCTCACCAGAGTTGGTGTCCTGGTGGAAATTTAAGTACTCTCAAGTGTTTCCCAGTCTTCTGTGCAAAAAATTTTGGGTGTGAAAACGATGCCTCCCTCCCTCCCTCTCTTTTTGTAGCTTTACCTTTTTCTTTATGGCTGAGGCTCAGGGTTCTGCTCGGTAACCTTACAGCTGACAGAAAGTATCACACAAACAAGAAATGCGGTTGTCCCCTTAGGCAGGTGACAGAGCAAAAGAAAAAATTGCACTCTTTTTTTAAAATGCATAGTTTAAGTATGAGACATGGTAGTCTCTAGCCTAGTAGGATTTTTTGTTGTTGTTGTTTTAAAATTCTTTCTTAGACTTTGAGTGTTTACCTATGGTGTTTTGTTTTCTCTTGCTTTCTCCGCAAAACTTCCTTAAAAACACAACAATATTAAGAGTATCTTTCCCCTGCCACAATGCTTTTACACAGTTTGCTTTCTGATAAATAAGAGGGGCTCAGCTTTCTCACCTCCTGGTCCAGGGAAGGGGCCGTGACCCACTGGAGTCAGCACTGGGCCCTACTCCTGCCTGCCACTCGCAGGCTGGATGGCCTCTGGAAGGACCCGTTCACCTGTGAGCCTTCAGTGGCTCCGACTGGACAGAAGGGACCTGTACTTTATAATTTACAGAATCGTACATCTCTGTTCTTTAGCTTTACAGATTGTATGTTGTTGCTGCTGCTCTTTTACTTCTGTGCCCTAGAAATGTATAGATATATTTTCTGTAGTATTTTAGTTCAGCAAACGTAGTTTGAACAGCAACTGAGAGCCTAAGGAGACAGAGATGAACAAGGCCTGGTCCTAGGTTTTGCAGTCTCAGGCAGTTGGGTGATAGCTAGTATCTCTTGAGTGTCTAGATCCGACACTGTGCCAGCTGCTTTACATCATTGCTTCAGTTCCTACAGCAAACTTTCTTTTTTTTTTTTTTTTTTTTTTTTTTTGAGTTGAAGTCTCACTCTGTCACCCAGACTGGAGTGCAGTGGCACGTTCCCGGCCACCACAGCCTTGACCTGCTGGGCTCTGGCCATTCTTCTGCTCAGACTTCCAAGTAGCTGGAACTACAGGCACGTGCTACCATGCCCGGCTAACTTTTTGATTTACTGTAGAGATGAGGTCTTGCCAAGTTGCCCAGGTGGGTCTCAAACCTGCGGGCTCAGGCAATCCACTCATCTCGGCCTCCCAAAGTGCAGGATTACAGGCTGAGCCACCGAGCCCGGCCACAGCAAACTTTCAAAGGTTCCTTGTACAACTTCAGCATCAGTTTCAGGTTACAGGTAAGATTGCTAAGCCTCACAGAGCTAGAGACCATCATCCTAAGTGAATTGTCTCAGAAACAGAAGAACAAACACCGCATGTTCTCACTTATATGCTGGAGCTAAATGGCCACAGAGGTGGAAATAATAGACACTGGGGACACCAGTAGGGAGTAGGGAGTGGGTTAGGGTTCAGAAATTACCCGTGGGGTACAATGTTCAGTATCTGGGGAATGGGCCACCTGAGACCCAGTCCCCAGCACTACACAATATGTCCATGTAATAAACATGCATGTGTACCCCCTGAATCTAAAATTAAATGAAAAAGAAAAATAAAGTTTTATTGGAACATTAAAAAAGAATGCTAAGCCTCAGAAAACTGTTCTTGCCAAATCTCACAGTGAGTGTAAGCCCAGGATTCAAAGCCAAAGTGTTTCCTCTCTGTGTTGTTTATTTGAAAGTGGACTGGAGGAATGGGAAGTCCAGGAAAATGAGAAGCACTGTCTCAAATGAGCAGTGAGCCCATACTTCAAATCTGCTGCCTCAAATAAAGATGCAAGAGCCTTTGGCTTGAGACCGAGTCCCCGGTGATCAGTGTCATGCGTTTGGCCACCCCGAAGTGGCACCATTTCTCAGCTCACAGTGGTTCTCTCTCTCCCGACCCTGGCAGGCGCTGGCCCAGGCGATCAGGGAAGCCAGAGAGCAACACCCTGACATGTCGGTCACAAGAGTGGTGGTGCACAAAGAGACAGAGTTGGCAGAGGAAGGGGACGAGTAAGGAAGGTAAGAGAGCCTGCGCCATCCCAGTCTTGCTTGCGACTGCTCTTTGCTCCTGGACCTGGGGAAGAATGTGAAATGCAAGTTCACTTCGTTTCTCTGTTTCCTGGAGTGCATGCGATTTGTCGATTATTATCCGCAAGTGCATCTGCTCAGGGACGTGTAGTCGTAAACTCTGCGGACCAGAGGGCGTGTGGTGTCAGTCACTACAATTTATCATGAGGCTGCTGACAGTGAGCATTTATGTTGTTTTACTATTTATCGAGCACATTAGTGTAAGTCATATGAACGTCCACAGTGGCCCTTTATGAAGACACAGTTACCGTCATTTAGATGAGAGATTTTTACTGTAGGAGGTTAAGGGGGAGATGAGTTAAAACCTTTAATTGTAGACATTAAGAATTGTATGTCAAAAAATTTAAAAAATAATAAAAAAGAATTGTATATCAGAGAATGAACCAGAAAGGACAAGATGGCTTTGGCTATATAGATATTTAAAACTTTGGTAGGCCAACAAAAACAAAAGCAAAGGGCAAGTGTTAAATGGCAGAGAAAGGATTAGTAACCTGAATATATTAAGAAAACGTAAACACTTTAGTAGAAAAATAGGCAGAGAATTAACTGAGTAAACTGCCTAGAAGCTTAGAACAATAAAAAATGTCTAGCCTTACTGTTACCGAAATCATTACAAACTGAAAATTCAGAGGACAAGTTTTCACCTATAAACTTAGCAAAATTTATGTCTTTAACAGTGTTGGGAAGGTGGTGGTTGGAAAGTGTACTCGTGTACTTCTGTATAAATTAGAGATATTTCCTGGGGGATAGTTTGGCAAAATATATCACAAAATATCTACATTAAGCCTGTCTACCTTTAAACTACTTGAAGAATTTGTTTTAAATAATCAGAGATGTATAAAAACATTTACCTATAAGGGTGTTTATCACATTTTTATATATACTAGCAAAAATTTTGAAGCAATTTAAATGGCCAACAGTGGGGGATTAGTTCATACATTAGGTTGATTCCATGGGATGACTGACTGGAGAGTTCTTAATGAAATGATTAAGTGTTCATGATTATTGATTAGGGCTTTACACAGCAGATTTTACCGCACAACACACATGTAAGAGTACTTTTTTGTTTTTTAATAATTTGTGCATTGACTGTGGTCAGCTATTAGAGACATTGCCCACAGAAGTGGCTGAGTGACAGGATACCTTGCACAGAATGGGATCATGCCCCTTCATCCATGGAAGCGAGGGTTCCTGCCTTTCCACAGTGACTTTCAAATTTTTGCCAATCTGCTGCATGTGAAATGCTGCATAACTGATTGTGATTTCCATTCCTTCGTTAATGTCTTTTCATATGATTATTAGCCATTCATGTTTTGTCTTCTATGAAAACACAAGTGGCTAGAAAATTCGAAACATTTATTTGAAATGCTTATTCACCTCTCTTGCCTGCTTTCATTCTTATTGATTCTTTTTTTTTTTTTTTTTTTTTTTGAGTTGAAGTCTCACTCTGTCGCCCAGACTGGAGTGCAGTGGCCGCTCCTGGCCACCGCAGCCTTGACCTGCTGGGCTCCGGCGATCCTTCCGCCTCAACCTTCCGAGTAGCCGGAGTTACAGGCATGCACTACCACGCCCGGCTGATTTTTTGATTTATTGTAGAGATGAGGTCTCGCCAAGCTGCCCGGGCGGGTCTCGAACCCGAGGGCTCAGGCAATCCACTCGCCTCAGCCTCCCAAAGCGCGGGATTACAGGCTGAGCCACTGAGCCTGGCTCTTATTGATTCTTAATAGATTCTGGATACCAGTCCTTTTTCAATTTTGTTTTGCTAATATCTTTAGGTTTGTGGCTTGTCTTTCACTATTAAAATATTGAATATAGTTAATATAGTTGAATTTATCAAGCTTTTCCTTTATGACTTATGCTCTTTTCATGCCCTGAGGTGGTAAAGATATTTTCCATGTAGAAATGGTAACATTGCTTTTCATATATTCATTGTTGGGCTATCTGAAATTTCCTCCTATGTGTGATGAGGAGGCAGCTGTGATGCGTCTGTTTCCTACGTGAATAGCCAGCATTCCAGCATGCTTATTGAAGAGCCTCCCGACCTCTCCCCCTGATCTTCAGTGTCCTGTGTCAGGCTTCGTATGTGTGTTTATGCATACCTGGCACTCGATTTCCATCAGTGCATGTGTTTATTCCTGCTCCAGTGCCGTAGTGCCTTCACTTTTGTAGCTTTTTCTAATGGGTTTTGCTATCTAGTAGGGCAAGTCTCCCCCAGTTGTGTTCTTTGTTTTTATTCTTGCCTTTTCTTATTTCATAAAACTTCAGAATCAGGTTGCTGGGTTCTTGGATTCAATCCTGTGGTATTTTCATTGGAATTGCACCTACTCTGTAGTTCAGTATGGGGAGAATTACATCTTTATGACATTGTCTTATTTTCCCTGAACATAATGTCTCCATTTGTATGTCTTCTTTAATGTCTTTCATTAAAATTATATAATTTTTGAAGCAAATAAGGTCTTATAAATCTTTTCTAGCTGTTGCTAGTGTGGTGAGAGACAGTTAACTTTCCTATATTGATCTTATATCTAGCAACCTGACGATAAATTTTAGATTCCATTTTTAAAACAGGGTATATAATAGGCCTGTAAGTAGAAATCATTAAAAATTTTAGCAAAAACAAAATACACAGTGGCCTGAGCATGAGCTGTGTTATGTGAATGTTGATCTTTTTATTTTTGAGATGTATTTCCCTGATGGTTTTATATAGAGAAGGCTGAAGACTTTCTTACCTAGGAGTCAGAAGACTCAGTTCTGTATTTTAATCTTGCCACATATCAAACTATATTGACATTGGACAAGTCAGTGGAATGGTACAATCTACTTTTCCTAGCTCATCTAATAAGATAATAAGTGGAAAACTGAGCATTCTACAAATGTAAGATAATAACAGGTATTTTTTTTCCTAAATTTTATGAACCAATCACTTCTTAATCAGGAGCATCAGATAAAAATTACTGACCACTGTAAGCATTACTGACATCCTCACCTTCACTTACGGCATTTTGATAATTTTTAAAATTTATTAGTTACATCAGTAATTCCTGTCATCTTATGTTCATGTTTGCAATGGATGCACACACACACACACACACAGCTTTTGAAGTTTGTCTCAGAGGCTAACTTTTATGAGCAGCCTTGTTAAACAGATTTAGGAAGCTAAACTTATGTATATGTGAAGAGAGAGAGAGAGAGAGAAAGAAAGGGAGAAAGGGAGAGAGAGTGCGCAAACTAGTTAAATTTGGAAAGATTCATTCATCCTTTCAAAAATGTGTAACGAGTGCCCCAGTGCGCTGGGAGGGCTGGGCATTGAAGATTCAGTGATAGACAAAGCATTTGTGATGCCCTTCCTTGGGGGAGAATGTGTTCTGGGAAGGGAAGTGTGAATATTAATTTTAAAATGTAATTGGCCAGGCTCAGTTGCTCAGCCTGTCATCCCAGCACTTTGAGAGACTGAGACGAGGTGGATTGCCAGAGCCCATGGGCTCGAGACCAGCCTGGGCAACTTGGTGAGACCTCGTCTGTACAATAAATAGAAAACTTAGCCAGGTGAGTATGGGGAGAAGTACATCTTTATGACATTGTCTTATTTTCCCTGAACATAAAATGTCTCCATTTGTACAGGCACTTAGCGTGCCTGTAGGTCTGGCTACTTGGGAGACTGAGGCAGAAGGATCACCGGAACCCAGCAGGTTGATGCTGGAGTGGCCGTGAGCATGCCACTGCGCTCCAACCTGGGTGACAGAGTGAGACTCCAACTCAAAAAAATATATAATTGCAAATTTGTTATGCACTCTGGAGGAAATAAAGTGCCATGGGAAAACAAAAGAGGAGACTTGAACTATCATAGTTATTGAAATCTGAAGGACTAATAGTAATTACCTGAGTGTCTCAAGTCGTTTCAGTATCTCCGCCCCCACTGGCCATAGCTCACTCTTTAAAAATGTCCTTTGCTGGTCACTTTCAGAGCTGGGAGGAGTGTGTTTCTACTGCTCCAGCTCTGCTCTGGCCGCCCTGCCGGGATCCCACAGAGGCAGCAGGTAGGCCAAGGCAAAGAGCAGAACCAGGACAAACCTGTACATCAGAAAAGAAGAGTGAGCATTTGCTCCCTTTTTCAGTCACGTGAAGCTCTCCTCCTGACCTGATCTCGCTCTTTGGAGTAGCTCTGAGCTTTTGATCAAGCACTGAAGTTGGGGGGGGAGGGAGAGCAAACAGAAAGGTGGTCAAAGAAAAAGCTGCAGAGGGTGAACCTCCCAAGTCCACCTGCTCAGCTGGTGGCGGCCAGCTGTGAGGCAGAGAGAAGCTTCATGCAAACCTGTTAAAGAGAAAACACACTTCAGATGAGGACTTCACTAAACCTTTGTAGTGCTTCTATGTCCTTTCAAGGACTGTCCCTCCTGCCAGTTTATCCCAAATGCGTGCCGATGAGCGTTCAAATGGACACACAGTATGGCCGACTCACTGCTGGAATGGTGTCCCTAACAGTCCCAGTCCGGAGGGAGAAGGGCTTCAGACTTGGTGGTGTGGCCTGCGTGGCCTCAGAAAGAATGAGCCACAGGAGAGGGAGCTCTCCGAACCCAGGCCTCACATGAGCTCCTAGAGTAATCATTCATGCAGGACAAAAAAGTGAATGAGGCCGGGCGTGGTGGCTCACACCTGTAATCCTAGCACGTTCGGAGGCCAGGAGTTCAAGACCAGCCTTAGCAGCATAGTAAGACCTCATCTCTATAAAAAAGGAAAACTAAAAAAAAAATTAACTGGGCATGGTGGTGTGCACCTGTAGTCCTGGTTACTTGGGAGACTAAGGCAGGAGGATTCCTTGAGCCCAGGAGTTCGAGACTGCGGTAAGCTATGATCATGCCACTGTACTCCAGTGACAGAGCAAGGCCCTGTCTTTAAAAAAATATATTTAAAAAGTAAACGAAGTCTTCTTGTCTGAAAACCGTGAGCGGCTGAAGAGTAAAGTAACGAGGAGTGGCTGCTCATCCATTCACTCATTTAGTCCGTTCATTTATGTGTTCATTATACAGACACGTATGGAATGGCACTAGGTATCATGTGCTGTTTTATCATGGGAATAGCAAATAAAATGAGGTCTGCACTCGGACAAGACCTCTGAATCAGAAAGGGCATCGAGGTTGGCTTCTCACCAAAGCTTCAAGGTGACGAGGAGCTCACCCTGTGAAGAGAGGAGTGGAAGGAGCATTCCAGGCAGGCTCGGGGGCATTGGACCCGACTCTTCAGGAATAGTACAAAATCGGAGGTGGTTGCAGGGTTCTTCCAGGAGAGTGATGGAGTTGAGGAGAGGGGGACAGCTGAGGCCTGAGGTCAGGGAGGCCCCACGCCAAGCCGAAGAGGCTAAGCCGTCCTGAAAGCTGTGGGGTGTTCGCCGTGTCTGGAGGTGGGGTTCTGTGACTTGGCGGTTGTGGGCCTGGAGCTGTGGAAGTGGGTGCGTTGGACGGCGGGAGCCAAGGAGAGTCACGCGTCATGCTCGGGTTTCTGGCCTGGACAAAGGAGTTGACAGTGGCACCTGTTTTTTTGAGTCCTAGAGTACATGAGCTTTGTGTTTCACACATCGTGTGCAGTGTGGCCAGTCTTCTCTGCTTGGCTGTCTTAAAGCAGAGGTGTACTTTGTTCTGTGGTAGTGCAGGAGAGACTGGCTGTCATAGGAATTCTGGAGGAAGCTTGGAATTGAATCTGTGAAGCCTGTCTTACGCACACGATGTAATCAATTGGAAGGCTACCAGATAGTCTGAATTTTAGGAGGGAGCATAGCATAGCAGAATTGCTACATTCAAATCTTCTTAGCTTGACAGATTTCTTCTCTGTGCCTCAGTGCTGTTATCTGTCTACTGGGGATGACGGCAGACTGTACAGAAAGGTTTGTTTCCAAGTCAGATTGTAAGAACTATTTGTAATGTATGGGGTCAGCCATGAACCCTAAGAGTCAAATGCAAATGAAAATATTTGACCCCAGAGGTGTTGAGTTTGAGATGCACATGGAAAGTGGAATTGGAGAGGTCCAGGAAGCACAAAGGGTTGGGGAGCGTGGCAGGCTTCTGAGCTCTATGAGGGATGCCTTGTGACCTGATGGATCCTGGGCTTGAGCCGTGTGATCCGGGGCAGCTCAGAGCATTGAGGCCTGGGGAACAGAGGAGGCAAAGGAGGGAAAGAGGAAGAAAATAGGGAAAAGGGGTCACAGAAGCCACAAGGCAAGGCAATTTCGTGAAGGGAGAGAGTAGCCAACTGTTAAATGTGGCACAGAAACCAGATGAGCGTGTGTTTGGAAACTGATGGTACAGAAATGGACCGGGCTCTGTGTAAGAGCCACTTCAGTTGGTGGCTCTGAGGGAGCCCTGTAGCAGGTGGAGGGCACAGGGATTTTATGCAGGGAGTGCTTTTAAGAAACTGAAAACACCGTAACACGGCCGTTGGCTTTTCCATCAGTTCTGCCTGTCTTCATCTGAGAAGATGGAGGACCATCGGTATCCTGGAGCTGTTGAAACTAGCGCTGTGATTATTAAGATCTAGGGCGATCCGACATTCCCTGGAACCACTTTGATGGACCCTGAGTCCGACTCCCTAGCCCACAATGAGTTATTACTGCAAATTAGAAGTGTTGCTCTCTGTACTGTTATGCAAATCTGAACATTGATTTCTAAACCAGACAGTCTTGTGTTCAAACCAACGGTTCCAAGTCAGGGTGATGTGCAGGGTTTTCAAAACATGAACTCGCAAGCCAAACAGGAAGTGAACGTTAGCTATCCAACTGACTTGGTGAGAGAAAAGAACTGTGTCGACTGCCTGAGCTCTAGCTAATTATGAGCTACTCATTTACATGTGGGCCCTGATGGGTGCCACCAACCTTTCAATAGAACAAACCTATCCACTCCCAGATTATCTTCAGTTCGGGAGATGGAAGATTTCAGGCATATTGAGTGTGTTACATTTTTATTTTATTCTGTTTGCTTTGTGCTAATCTCATACCTAAAATTATCATCTTATTACGGCTTAGTTTTCAATACACATTAATCACACTTAAAATGTTTATTATGTAGAAATAAAAAGCCAGTTTGGGTATCTTGAGTTTTAAACATGCCAGTTTTCACTCTAAAATGCTGTGCAATGTTCAAATTTAACATTTATTAGAGCTTGATGTGGTGGTGTATGCCTGTAATCCTAGCGCTTTGGGAAGCTGAGGCGGGAGATCAGCCTGGGTGACATAGTGAGACCTCATCTCTTCAAAAAATAAAAAAATAAACCAGGTGTGATGGTATTTGCCTGTAGTCCCAGCTACTCGGGCAGGTTGAGGCTGTGGTGAGTCGTGATCATGCCACTGCACTCCAGCCTGGGCAACAGAGTGAGACTCTAACTCAAAACAAAAACAGAAACAACACATTTAGCATTTATAAATCTGGGTCAATGAGTCAGTTAAAATATATCTGAACTCCCCAAGGCAAGAGGTGCCAGATGACACATTAACACCAGGTTGCCACTAATCCTCCAGGGTTTGCTCTTAGACGGAACTGTTATTTTTTCAAATGAAACTATTTTTTTTTTCCTGGTAATAAGAGAGGTTATAGTTTTTTAAATGTATGTGACCCATAAGTATAGAGGTGGATAATCTCTTTCAAGTGTGTATGTGTGTGTACTCACTATATATACACGCACTCACATGCACACATATTCCTTTATTCATACAGGCTGGTATTATGATTCTGTTACAATTCCTGCATTGTCCCCCACTTAACAGTGCCTCGTAGTTGTCAGTCCTTACCGTTGCCTCATCGTTTTTCAGCAGCCTGGAATGGATGTATGATGGCTTACTTAAATAACCTCATTAGGGGGAATTTAAATGATCCCTCAGTTTTCACACTTATCTCACAGCTGCAAAGATTATACTTGTTTATACATGTTGGCGTATCGATCTCATTGTTTCTCCAGGGCAAATAAGTATCTTTATAAATTAGAGTTGGTTGCCATCAAGGGTTTTTGACAAATTGCCAACTGCCCTCCCTCCAGCTTCTGCAGATGACAATACCCCCTAGCACTTGGGGAGTGTCTCTGTTTCTCCCCCAACCCTTGCCAACACTAAATGTTTTAAGACATTTAAAAAAATCTTTGACAGTCTGATCAGGGAAGAACATTTGTTTCCCCCTTGTTTTAATTGTGAGAAATGAGCATTCTTCATTGTATCTTTTCATTGCCAGTGAGATTTGAGTACACACAACACATGCTGTACACACATTTTGCGGGCATACCCCCCTCCCCCCCATATACATGAGTATAACTATATGTCTTTGAGTGGCCAGTTTGTGTCCTTTGTCCATGTCTCTCTTCAGGTATTTATCTTTTTTTCTGTTACAGATCAGGTAAAGTTATTAACCCCTCGGTCTCAAATGCTACATTTCCCCTCCAGCTTTTAAATGATTATTAAGGACTTAAAATGGCACCAAAATGAGGGAAGAGGGGAAGGCTAAATTGACACATTGGAGACATGCCAGCCAGATCCAGAATTTTGTCTCGCTCTGGTTTCTGGCCCAAACAGTATGTCTTAGAGTTTGGATCAATTATTAATTCTTAAAATTGGAAAGTATCCAGCAATGTTAGAAAAATCAGAAGCTCAGCTGAGCCCGAGCCTGCTTTCCCTGGCTGCAGTGCTGAAGGTGGGTGGGCCCGGCCAGCCTTAGACTAGGGAGGAGCTCCCAAAGTCACCCAGTGCCGCCACCTCCTCACGCCCCCTGTCTTTATGTGGCGGGCCCTGGTGCCAGCTTCCCTACTCGTATGTATTGCCCACCTGGCCCTGGGAGTGGTGGTTATGGCTTTTTCCTCTGTTCTAGGTGTGTATAAGAGTATGGAAATTTAAAGAAAATTTTAAACTGCATATAGAGTATCTTTGATTCTCATCCCTGCCTTTTTTTTTTTTTTTAATGAGGAAATAGGATCCTGGAAATTAGTTAACTTGCCATAGGTCAGTTATACTCAGGAATCATAAAATACCATTCATATATAAAGCCAAATATAGATTCATTTGTCTTAACTTTCTGAAGACATTTCAGGTACAGTTTTTAAACATGTAAATGTTGTGGGTGCATCAGGAGGTAATTTTGCTGTGACAACTAATTAACTAATTAACAAGTTTGTGTGTGTGTGGTTTTTAAGATATTCCTGTCCTCATGAAGATTGTGTTCCAAGGACATATTGACTCTTTTGTGCATCAAAATAGTTGAATTAGCCGGGCTCGGTGGCTCAGCCTGTAATCCTGCGCTTTAGGAGGCCGAGGTGAGTGGATTGCCTGAGCCCACGGGTTCGAGACCCGCCTGGGCAACTTGGCGAGACCGCATCTCTACAATAAATAAAAAAAAAATTAGCCAGGTGTGGTAGCGCGCACCTGTAGTTCCAGCTGCTTGGAAGGCTGAGGCGGAAGGATTGCCGGAGCTCAGCAGGTCAAGGCTGCAGCGGCCCGGAGCAGCCACTGCACTCCGTCTGGGTGACAGAGTGAGACTCCACTCAAAAAACAAAACAAAACAAAATAAAATAGTAGAATTAGCATTAGAGCACATGGGAATAGAGACCCATTCTGTCCAGGCTGGTAGACAGTGCCCACCTGTGACTGTTGAACACTTGAGATATAGTTCATCCAGATTGAGATGTGTTGTATGTATTGGGGGGGGGGGGCAAAAAAACCTAGACTTTATTTATTAAAAATTGTGTGTGCATTCTTACGTGCTTAAACTTCAGTCACCTTCTAAGTACTCTCTGATGCAATACACCTATCAAGAGGCTTTTTCCACTGCTCAAAACAGTTTTTGAACTGTCGATTTTGATGTCTTTTAGTGCTTCTGCTGTTTTTGTTTGTTTGCTTGCTTTATCTCTTCCACATTGGCAGAACACTTCCCTCTGAGGACTTTTTCATCTGGAGAAACAAAAAGTCACTCGGGTCAAGACTGGGTCAGTAGGGAGGGTGGGGTGTGGAGGGTCATGCTGCTTTTGGTCACAAACTGCTGAACACTCAGGGTGGTGTGGCAAGTTCATCCGTCAATTGCCCCTCACGAAATGGGCAACCGCGTTGAAACACCCTCCAAAACAGCATTCACTGAAGCCGAATGCAGCCTCTCACAACACCGCTAGCTGGTACACTGATGCTGATAGGTTCATAGCTTACCTAGGAGGGGAAGCTTATACTTACTACAAGTGGCCTGCCCACCAGAAAATAATTCCACTCTTTTGAGGATTTCTCCTTAAATAAGATGCATACTGGAATAAGAAAAAGTAAGCCGTCTCTAATTTTTTTAATTAATTGCTTATTGTAATAATAATTTGGATATATTGGGTTAAATAGACTATACCAAATTAAATGTACTTTAAAAAAATTTTTCATTTTTTAAAATGTGTCTTCTAGAAAATTTAAAATACACACATGGCTCACATTAGTTGCTTACAGTGTATTTCTCTTGGACAGTGTTGTGTGTGAAGGGTAGAAAAGTAAAGTGGAGAGCAATTTTAAACGAATATGGCATGATACAAATTTAAGATAGCATGAGAGCAAGAGAGAGAGGAGAGAGAAGTGTCTGTTTAAGCCATTATCCTTAACGTTAAGAGGAAAAGTGATTTTTCCCATGCTTTCTCATATAGGTGAGAAAACTGGGTCTAGAAGTGAATTATTTTGATTCCCACTAACCTTCCAATTTAAGAAAAAAAGCAAAGCAAAGCCCAGTGAGTTCTATTCCTCTCTGCTTCAAAGATGTTCTAGAAGGTGAAGGTTTTGTTACTGAGTATTTTTTAAGTTCTTATTTGATGCTACAGAGAAATGTTTCTTCATCATTACCTATTTTATAAAGTATACTGAATGTAATCTTATTGTAGTTCATTTGTTAGTTAAAAGAAGCTTTAAGGTTTTGTGAAATGCTTTCCTATCAAGTTCCCACAAGATTTGACCTAGCAGAGTAGAAGACCCTACTAGCATTGGGGCCAAATACTAACTACTCTTAGAAACCTGTGTCAGAGCTTCAGCGATTTGAGAAAAATGGTGTTTTTAAGGAAGAGTCCTTCTGGGATGTCACAGATACAGTTTATCAACAAAAAAGAACTGAAAAGTGAACCTGATGTTTCTCCATTTCATTAAGAAAACCAGCAGATAGGAGTAATGGTGTAAACCGAGATCAGTGTTTTCTCCTTCGAGACATAGTGCAATCCTGTTGTTGTTGTTTTTCTCTCTAATCCCTAGTTATTCAATCTTATGGTACAGAACAGGTGAAGCTTAGTCCCTGTTACTTTCACACGTGCATTCATCAACATACCTCGTGAACCTGCCGTGTTCAAGGGACTAGTGTAGCTGTGAGCGAGAGAGAAAGCATAGGAACACACCTACAAATAACAGGGTAAAAAATCGAAGACTAGATAAACGGCTGTGAAAGTTGTCAGGAGAAATTCTTCTGATTGTCAGACCAGGAAAATGGTCCCCAGAAAGGTGGCAGGAAAGATTTGGGGAGGATCTGGGTGGTTGGAGTCTGGGCAGAGAGGAAAAAGCATGTTGGAAAACAAAGGGATGGATCTCAGCAAGTCCTATGTTGTGGCTCTGTGTCAAGTTCCTACCAGAGATGGAAAACTTTTTGACTATAAGACCCTATGGAGGGTCTTATATACCACACTCACCTTAGTTTAGACTTTGCTTTGTAGGTCATTGTGTAGGGTATTTGAATATGAAAATAACATTTTCAGCACTGTCCTTAGTAATATTAATTTCTCAACCTGTGTAGGATTGATGGATTAGATTGCTAGATTAGATGAGGTACCCTGAGAGGAAGCCATTCTACTGGTTCAGGCAGTTAGTAATGGGGAAACTGAACTGGGCAGCTCTGGAAACTGAACCGAACTTGGAATTGAAAGCAAAACCAGGAGTTGAAATATATATGAAAATCTATAAAAATTGAATCTAGTGTTTTCCCTTTTCAGTCAGGTGAAGCTCAGTGCCTGTATTACTCTTTGAAGTGGAATTGTGTTAGTGTATAGGCCTCCAGGAGTAACATGGTTCATTCAGAGGAGACAGGGCTCAGGAGGGTCAACCCAGCCCAGAAAGGCCTAAATTGGAGACATGGGCCTCACAGGAGAGCCTCGTGAAAGTGGGGACCCCGATAGCATTAGCATATGTTCCTACAAACCAGGAGAAGCAAAGGCATGTCGTTGACTTATTTGTAGATTAGGTACTGAGCTTCATTTGACTGACTAGGAAAAAAACACTCGATTGATGTAACTCCTTCTCTATTTAGCAGATGCACAAATATCATGAGAGAAGAAACAGCAGTGGTTAAAGATAGCAGATTTGATATAAGTGGTTCTCAAATGTAGTGGTCTCAGGACCACTGTACACTCCTAAAAATTATTGAAGAGCCCAAAGAGCTTTTGTTTAAGTGAACCGTATCTATTGAAATTCATCATTATAAATAAAAATTCTTACGTTTGTACAATATTTATTAGGTGAAAAATAATCGGCCGTTTCCTTGCTAGACTCTGGTGTGGCCATGTGCTCTTTGAGCTATGGTCAGTCATCTCCACGTTTCCTGGCTTTGGCCCTCTCCCCTACCTTAGGAAGGTAAATCCCTTCCCTTCCCTTCCCTTCCCTCTCTCAAATTTGCTTTCTAAATAAACTGACTATACTTTCCAATCTAAAAAATAATAATAGTCACAGAGTGATAGAAGCCTGTCTAAAAGGGGTGTAACATTGTATGATTTCAACTCTTTGACATTCTAGAAAAGGCAAAATGAAACATTAAAAAGGTCAGTGGTTGCCGCAGATCTCACCAAAAGAGTCTTTAAATATTGGGATACTTAAAAAACACTCAGCCTCACTAGTCATCAAAGAAATGTAAATTAAAATCACACTGAGATACCACCTAACTCCTGTCAGACTGGCCAGCATCAATAACTCAAAAAACAACAGATGCTGGAGAGGATGTGGTGAAAAGGGAACCCTGTTGGTGGGAGTGTAAACTAGTACAGCCTCTGTGGAAAACAATGTGGCAATTCCTAAAAGATCTAAAAATCGTCCTCCCATATGACCTCGCAATCCCCCTACTGGGAATATACCCCGAGGAACTCAGATCACACTGAAAAAGATACCTGTACACACATGTTTTTTGCAACATTATTCACAATAGCAAAAGCATGGAACCAACCATACTGCCCATCAAAAGAGGACTGGATTAAAAAAAGTGGTATATATACACAATCAAATATTACACAGCCATAAAGAAGGACAAAATTATGAACTTCACAGCAACTTGGATGGACTTAGAGGCTATAATACTGAGTGATCTAGCTCAGAAACAAAGAACCGAGGACCACATGTTCTCACTCATAAGTGGACCTTGAATAACTATCATAATACCATAAGAAAGGGATTGGTGGTAGTGGGAAACTGCCGGGGGGGAGGGCACACCTCATCAACAAGGGTACCTGCATAATGAACGTTTGTCTACCTAACCCTGAATTGTGCCCCACATATTTAAAATAATTAATTAAAAATATATACTGGGATGCTGTCAATCTCGTGGTGGCCAACACACTATTTTCCACAATTCTAATTTTCACCTAAAAGCTTGAATTTCATTATTGGCAACAAGTACTATCAGTTGTTTTTCTTGAGGTGGCAGCTCACTTCATTTTCAAGAAAAGGTCTGCCGAATAT
>CAUYQG010127534.1:0-11602 GCA_963574415.1 Tarsius wallacei
GCTAGTCAAGATACTAAAAAAACACATGACAATAGCAGCAGTTCTCAGGGGAAAGAAATCTGAATCCAGAGTTGCCAACAGTATATTATTTAAAACGTAAGTTTTTTGACACCAAAACATTTACAAGATGTGTGAAGAAACAGAACGGTTGACCCATACTCGGGAGAAAAAAAGATTTAATAGGAACTGCCTCTGAGGTGGGTCCGGATGTTAGATTTAGCAGGTAAATACTTCAAAGCAACTATTATAAATATATTCAAGGATTAAAGAAAAACTATATTAGAGAATTAGGAGGAAATGTTATGACAGTGACTTAATATGTAACCTTAATAGAGAAAAACTATTTTTAAATGGTTTCAGAAAAATTCTTAGTACATCCTAGTTATTATATTACTGTGTTATAAATAAACATTTTCTTCCACAAATACAGACAGACTAGCTTCATCTGAACCCAGAGATCCTGATTCAGTAGGTCTGAAATAGAGTTTCCAGTAACTGTCTTTATGCGATCGTGTTTGGGAACCAATCACATAAATTTGACAGATGATTTTTTTTTGAAAAATATGTAGTCTAAAACAGCCAAAATAAATCAGTTATTAAGTACTTCTGTACAAAGGAAGAAAGTTTGATTAAGAAATGGCAGCCACACATGTGATGGATTTTTCCTGTGACTCAGTATTGTAAATTATTAATGTGATTATAAATAAAGAGGTAGAAAAATGTCTTTAGGAATACGTTTTTTTGTCTTTCATACGACAAAAATGTCTCACAAAATTTAATGGAGGAAGATGTTTTCCTGTCTTGTGTATGAACCCTGCTTAGTTCATCTCATGGAATTTTGAGAATCATTTGGACAATCTATATTGTTGTACCACCACATATCCATGTGAAAAATGTCATTTTGTTGATATTTTAAGGAAATAGAGCAAATAATTTATTAATTATTGATCACTTGAAAATGTTAGAAGAGCATACATACGTGGTTGAAAGGAGTTTGTCTGTTTAGACTCATAGATGGGGGAATTTTATAGGACTTTGAAATGAAAAGGAAATTAAAATCCAGAAAAGTACAATGGCTTGCCCAAAATCTCAGGGTTGACCCAGACACTTATACTTCAGCGTTTGGTGCTCTTTCCATACGTACATATTTGAACAGTATAGGTTTTACTCTCTTTATATTTATGACACCTATTTCTACGTTTCCACAAATAGAATTTTCACTGCTATTAATGTTTGTGAACCCTTACAACAGTTATTTCCTGTCAGATTTACTAATATTCTTTGGTGATATTCAGATTGTATAAAAACTTATAAAATAAATCTTGTGATACTATCAACATACTAAGCTGGGTGCGGTTGGTTCATGCCTATAATCCCAGCACTTTGGGAGGCCAAGGGGAGTGGATTGCTTGAGCCAGGAGTTCAAGACCAGCCTGGGCAAAATAGCAAAACCTTGTCTACAAAAAAATTTAAAAAATTAACCAGGCGTGGTGGTGTATGCCTGTCATCCCAGCTACTCAGGATGCTGAGGTGAAAAGATCACCTGAGTCCAGGAGGTCAAGGCTGCCTTGAGCTGTGATCATTGTGATCATGCCACTGCACTCCAGCCAGGGCCAGCTGAGTGAGACCCTGACTCAAAACAACAACAAGAAAACAAAGTGACTTGAGTAAGTACAGAGTACTTTTCTGATCATGGCCACTGATCATAGCATGAGCACCTTGCCATGGGTTAATACAACGTGTGGGAGTCCCTGAAATCCTAAATTAACTTACTGTGTCTTAATTTCATACTCTGTGAAATAGGTATTATAATAGTTATTATTCCATTGCTTATTTTTTTGATGATGTTGAACCTAAAGCAAGGTGATCCATGTAATGCCTTTAATTAAGTGCCAGTATGCAGTTATTGCTGTGTAAACATTAGCTATTATAATATTTAATTTATCTCTTCTCTTTTTAATTGGGTACATATTTTAGGTTGGAAACATAAGAGTTTAGGTAAAGAAAAACTTATAAATATGTGACTGATCTGTCCTGTAAGAAACAGTAATGAACTTCATTGATAAAGTAGAAAATAGTAAATTGACAGAAGTTAAATACTTCTTACTTCTTGGAGGACGGCACATAAGTTTCATTTATATTTTCACTACCAAAGAAAATAGATAATACAGAGGAAAGCACATTGCAGTTTATCTTGTGTTAAACAAGTACCAGTTGTTTAATTTTACACTTTGGTTCCACAACGTTTATTGGAATTATGTCTCTTGTGCTATTGTCACTAAGAACCTTATCATTACAATCTAGCAGGGTAGATATATAGTAAAAATTAATATGCACGGTACTGTGTGTTAATAGTAAGGATGTTAATAAATATATAATATATATTATAATATATATATAAAGTTTAATAGAAACAGTTAAGAGAGCAATAATTTAGCAGAGAACATTTGTGATTTAATACAATAGACATTGTACTGTTAAATAAAGCAGTTTTCACTATTGAAAACTATCTTAATTCATTTTCTATTGCTAGAAGAAAATACCCCAGGCTGGGTAAGGTATAAAGGAGAAAAAGCTTATTTAGCTTCTAATTCTGGAGACTGGGCAGCTGCATCTGGTGAGAGCCTTGTGCCACTTTCTAGCATGGTGGAAAGGCGTGAGGACAAGAGCACTCAGGTGGGGATGAAAGAGCAAAACTTGCCCTTGAGGGGACTAATTTATTCCTGTGACAACTAACCAGTGAGTTTAACTCAGTCTCACAAGAAAGACTTTATCCTAAAGATCTAATCACCTCTTCAGAGGTGCCACCTCCCATCACGGCCACGCTGGGGAATAAGCTTCAATATGAGTTTTGGTGGGGAACAGACCACGTTCAAACCATAGTCAATACTCTTCAGTTCTTTGCATTGAAAGCATAAGTTCCACGATCTGTTTTCTCCAGTAGATTCAGTATTGGAAATCTACTGAGTTATTCAAGGGTGCTGATCTTCCTTTTTCTTTTTCTCACTTTACATTTTTGGATGATTATGACTATGACTTTAAAAATCATCTCTATGAATGATCAAAACAGCAAGACACTCAACTGTGCAACCATTCAAATATCTTTCAAAAGTAGAAGAAAACTCACATGGTATTCTAACTATAATCCTGCAAACTAAAAACTACAAAAATGAAAGGGCTCAGTTTAAAAACCACAGTGCTTCATAATCAAGTCTGTGTTTTTGACAAAATAGTAAGAGCTGTCAATTATGGCTCCATGCCAGTCTTTTAAGTGGCATGTTCTAATATTCCAAATATTTTCCAATAATATGATTTATCCTGCTTTATTATGGCATTATAATTGTAAATCACCTCTGTCTTTAAAATAGGTTGCGTTTCAAGATTTTATTTGATGTGACTTGTTTGAATTTTCACGCAGTTTTTGCCACTGAAATGTATCAGCTTCTGAAGCCATGAAAATATTTTCTATTAAAGCAAGTATTCTAACCTGAGCAACATAGTGAGACCTCACCTCTATCCCCTTCCCCCTCCTCACCCCCCCCGCCCCCCGCCACTTCCAAATTAGCTGGGCTTGGTGGCATGTGCCTGTAGTCCCAGCTACTCGGGAAACTGAGGCGGGTGGGTTGCTTAAGCCCGGGAGGTTGGGACTGCCGTGAGCTGGGTTTGTATCACTGCATGCTACCTGGGTGATAGAGTGAGACACAAATAAATATGGTAATACTAGTTTGAGCTGGATTATTTGGATAGGTAGTACAGTGTCAGGTCAGGAAATGGGGGAAAAAAATGTATGTGAAGTTTATGAATGAACTTGGTGGGAAGGAAACCTGTGGTGGAAGTTGGGCCTGTTGACTGTGTGTCTGACACCTACTCAGCTCTCTTTCTGTATTCCTCTCCATGTGCTGTCAGTAGCGTCATAATTCCACAAATCTCCTTAGTGAAAACCTACCAGGGCTGGGGGTTGCCATGACCCCTTGCAGATAGATGTCTGTGTTCTAAATTATATACTCTTTTCTCTTCAATCTGGTCACATCTTTAGTTTTTTCAATAGAACTGAGAGTTCAGCCAAGTTTGAGAATTGCTGATTTTCTAAATCATACCAGTGTATCATCCAGTAACCCTCTTGGAGGATTACTTATGTCAAAAAAAGAAGATGCACGTTTGTCCAGGTGGCTTTCTATTTCATTGAATTAGTGAGAAAGCTTGTGCAATAAAGATAGCGAGAACAGGTCTTAGCATTGGACTGACCCGGACACAACTTAGCTCTTCAGCTTAGAAGTTTGTCACTTGGAACTGTTTATTTTACTTGGGAGTGTCAGTTTTTTCCTATCAAATAACTCATAATACAGAAAAAATTAAAAGGATAGAGATTTAAAAATACTGAAAATATTGCTAGTGTTTTATGGTAGGGATGCTGTAGATGGTTAAAGGTTAGAGAATTGAAATAAACTAGGACAGTGTAGGGAAGGTTTTGATATGGTAGCCAAAGGTTGAGACCCCAAGTTGTTCCAAGTCAAAGAGCTGGGTTGTGTCCAGGTCAGTCCAATGCCAAGATCTGTTCTCTTTATTTTTATTGCACAGCATTTCTCACTAATTCAGTGAAGTAGAAAGGCACCTGGATAAACATGCATCTTCTTTCTCAGATGTAGATAATCCTTCAGAAGGGTTCTTGCATGAAACCTTGGTATGACCAGGAGAGCAACGACTCCTTCTTGTACCTTGTTCTTAGCGTTCCTTGCTTTTACCTTTGTCCCATGCTCTGTTACTACTTTATGAGACCCCTGATTGAAAACTGTGGTTAAAACTCAAAGTTCTAATCTTTTATTCCACTCAGTAATCTTTTTATGGCACCTGTGCACAGTGGTTGTCTATACCCCACCTAATGTGCCAAACGTAAATTCATACAGCACTTGAAGCATTTTTGTGAATGTTATTTCACTTTAGACTCGTACAGGTAGGAAAAGTAATGTCATAGATTTATAGATGTTTCATCTCCGTTGTAGATGACAAAACTGATCTTGGAGAAATTTTGCCCTTTTGGAGGCTTTGAATTTGTTGGATTGGATTTGAGCGGTGCTGGCTTCCTTTAATGTCCATCTGCAGAATCCTTTCAGTGATGTCAATCTTAAATAAGATGTCTGTGAAAATTGATATTCGTTATTGTGCCATGAGAATCTTACTGTTATAAGTATCTTAGTTGTTTTTACTAAGAACTAGTTATTACTTAGTTATAATTAGTTGTTTAACTAGTTATTACTTAGCTATGAGTAGTTGTTTAGACACTTAGTTATAAGTGTCTTAGTCTGCTAAGACAAAGGTATTTTTGAGATAGTACCGCTGATGGTAGTTAATATGTCTGTATTAGATAAGGTCAGTGGATAGCAGAACTTTTGTTCCATTGCACAAATTAAAGTTGTTCCTTGATTAGTTGTTGTATTTGTAAAACTTCTCACTATTTAGAAAGCCAATGAGAAAATTTGGCACTTTTCCTTGAATTTACTCAAAAAGAGCCATTTAGTGTCGATTTTACAGAAGATATTTTGCTAGAGTAATTTTAAATTGCCTTTTAAAGATGAGTTCAAATAAAGCTATATAAAAGACAAACATAGTAAATTTCTTTCACATAGTAAAGAGCCAAAAATTATTTCCTAAGTGCCTGGATTTATGTGTCTTGACGATGGATGTGAATTGTGTTACTTGAAAATGACTTGTTAAAATAATTTATCTTGTAAGTAAGTTAGAGCTTAATGTTCTTTCTTTTTTTTATTTTAAGGTTTCAGCAGAGCAGCTTTGCCATTTGGGTTAGTCAGGCGAGAATTATCCCGTGAAGGTTACTCTATAGACCTGCGATGTCCCGGCAGTGATGTCATCATGATTGAGAGCGCGAACTACGGTCGGACAGATGACAAGATTTGCGATGCTGACCCATTTCAGATGGAGAATACAGACTGCTACCTCCCAGATGCCTTCAAAATTATGACTCAGAGGTAAATGCTTATGAACTAGTGTCCCATTTTAGCTGCCATATCCAAATCAGTAAAATCATTGTAATTCTGAAGCAGAGGGAACATCCCATATATCAGCTTATTTATTAAATGGAATTAGGTTTTCAGTACTGATGTTGATTTCTGCTATGTTTCAACCACATTCAAATCTGGATGTCATTTTAATATAGTTTGGCATATATCAGAAGACATGTAATACATATCTTTGTTTTATATATTATAAAATGAAAGGTGAAAACACTATTTTTTTTTTTTTGAGTTGGAGTCTCACTCTGTCCCCAGACCGCTCCGGCCACCGCAGCCTCGACCTGCTGGGCTCTGGTGATCCTTCCACCTCAGCCTTCCAAGTAGCCGGAATTACAGGCACGCGCTACCACACCCGGCTGATTTTTTTATTTATTATAGAGATGAGGTCTCGCCAAGTTGCCCAGGTGGGTCTTGAACCTGCGGGCTCAGGCAATCCACTCACCTGGGCCTCCCCAAGGGCGGGATTACAGGCTGAGCCACCGAGCCCGGCTGAAAACACTATTTTTTAAAATACAGTCTTTTAGGGCTTCAAAAATTTGAAATATTTTCTGTGATGGCAAGAATGTTTAGATGTCTGGGTCTTTGGCAATCACAGCTCCTTAACTGTTTTAAAAAATTAATACACTTAATTTTTTAAGAGCATTTTAGGTTCACTGCAAAGTTGAGCAGAAAGTACGGAGTTCCCATCACACCCCTATCTCCATCCACACACATACACACAACCTGTATTACCACCTGTATCTCACATTACAGTGGTATATTTGCTGTACCTACATTGACACATCGTCACCCAAAGTTCGTAGCTTACATTAGGATATACACTCTTGGTGTGCCCTTTTTTGTGGATTTGGATATAACAATGCGTACCCACCATTGTAGTATCATATGGAAGGCAGTCATGTGCCCCATAATGACCTTTTGGGCAATGGTGGACCGTGTAAGCCACAGTGGCCCCTTAAGATCATAATGGAGCTGAAGGATTCCTTTCATCAAGTGATGTCTTCGCATTACCTTTCCTATGTTAGATACGTTTAGATACACACATATTCACCATTGTTCTTGTAGTTGCCTGCAGCATCAGTGCAGCAACAGTTTAGGTGCGATGTGCTGTATGTTGTATTGCCTAGGTGTGAGGTAGGCTGTACCATCTAGGTTTGTTATTTTCTTATTCTTTAGTTTTGAGAGTCTTTGGTATGTGTTAGATAACAGTCCTTCATCAGATAAGTCTTTTGCAAGTATTTCTCCCAGGTTTTGGCTTACCTTCTCATTCTTTTGACTCTTAACTTAAAAAAACAAACAAAACAAAACCACAAATTCAAGTTAAGAAAGCCTGAAACTAAGTAGAGAGTCCCATGTATCCTTTAAGAGACTATAGATAAAATCCTTTTAACAGATTAAACAACTTTCTGACTTTTTCCTAGCAGACTTACCTTTACTCAGTCTTGGTGTCATCTTAATGTTCAAAAGTAGTAGAGAGGGCTATCGAGTAACAAATGTGTTAAGGCAGGATGGAAAGCATGTTTCTAGATAATAAGTGGGAATTTCGGCCATCTTCAAACAATACACAGGTAGTTAAGGTAACCTTTTTTTTTTTTTGAGTTGGAGTCTCACTTCGTTGTCCAGACTGGAGTGCAGTGGCACACTCTCTGCCACCCCAGCATTGACCTGCTGGGCTCCGGCGATCCTTCTGCCTCAGCCTGCCAAGTAGCCGAAACTATAGGCATGCGCTGCCACTCCCGGCTAATTATTTATTTATTTATTGTAGAGATGAGGTCTCACCAAGTTGCCCTGGCTGGTCTTGAACCCGTGGGCTCAGGCAATCCCTTCGCTTTGACCTCCCAAAGTGCTGGGATTACAGGCTGAGCCAAGGATAACCATATTCTAATAAGGTTCTGTCCTTTATAATTCAAACCGTTCTTTCTCTTGTATTACCTCGTATGTTGCTCAAGATGATTTTAAGATAAGGAAGAGGCCAATTGACTTTTCTTTATAATTTAAGTATAATTTCTCTCCCCAGTTAGGAAAGTTCAAGTTCAGGACAATATAAAGTTTGACATCATTGTTGGAATGTCAAAGGCACTGTAATTTGCATTAAAGTCATAGGTGGTTATAAATTGGTCTTTAGCTTACAATTGAGTAAGTTCAGAATGTATATAAAGTAGGTGTATATATGTTCAAGTGTGATAGAATACCTGAATTTCCTGGGTTGAAATATAAACTCTGATAACTTCTACTTTATTGAATTTGAGCAATTTTTCTTTTTTCCTTGAGCCCCAATTCATTAACCTCAGAAACTAAGTAAACACCACTGGTTAATTTTGTGTTTTAAAAATATGTTAGTATGTTATAACTATCTAAGTCATACCTCTTACTGGACCATTGCCTTCCTACATATAGATATAATATAAAAAACTGCTGAGAACAGGTATCATTTTTCCTGTATTAGAGCATCTACTGTTCCTTTTTTTTTTTTTTGAGTCAGAGTCTCACTCTGTAGTATAGTAGCATGATTGTGATGATCACAACTCACAGCAGCCTTGACTTCCTGGGTTCAGGTGATCTTTCCACTTCTGCATTCCAAATAACTGGGACTACAGGTGTGCACCACTGCACCGAGCTCTTTTCTTCTTCTTCTTCTTCTTTTTTTTTTTTTGTAGGAACAAGGTCTTGCTATATTACCTAGGCTGGTCTCAAACTCCTGGGTTCAAGCAATCCACCTGCCTCGGTCTCCCAAAGGGCTGGCATTACAGGCATGAACCACCACAGCTGGCCTATTTTTAAAAATTGTGGTGCTCCTGGCATCTTAAGTCGAATTTTTCTATAGGTAAGATACTAAAATGTTGGTTGGTTATAATTGAGCTAGTACAATAAGATCCCCACTTTTCTTGGTTTTTTTAAAATCCAGGAATCCTCATTATTTGGAACAAAGAGATACTTTTAGGGGACACCTAAGTATCACAGAATTTATTATGCATTAATGCCTTTATATTTTGTTTGCTAGTAATAACCCTTTATCTTTTCATTCAGAGCCTTCTACCTCTTCCCTAACTCTTTTCCTCCTCTGGCAAATATTCTGATTAGCTTTCTAATTTATTTAGTAATCTGCCTTAAAGTAGAATACCAAATCTTCTGGATAGAACTGGTTAATACAGATACAATGAAACACCCCAAGAAGTGATAAGAAGCAGTGGAGGAAATGATGGGAAAACTGGTTTTTAAAAGTGCATGCAAGCTGGGCTCCGTGGCTCAGCCTGTAATCTCGCGCCTTTGGGAGGCTGAGGTGAGTGGATTGCCTGAGCCCACGGGTTTGAGACCCGCCTGGGCAAGCAAGACCTCATCGCCACAATAAATCAAAAAATCAGCCGGGCGTGGTAGCGCGCGCCTGTAGTTCCAGCTACTTGGAAGGCTGAGGCAGAAGGATCGCCGGAGCCCAGCAGGTCGAGGCTGCGGTGGCCGGGAGCGGCCACTGCACTCCAGTCTGGGCAACAGAGTGAGACTCCAACTCAAAAAAAAAAGAGTTCCAAATTTGTATGCATGTAACATGTACTCAAAATATGTAGTGCTGGTTGGGTATGGTGGCTTACGCCTATAATCTTGGCACTTTGGGAGGCCACGGTGGGAGAACTGCTTGAACCCAAGAGTTCTAGACCAGCTTATAGCTAGATCTCATTTCTACAAAAAATAAATTAAAAAAAAAATTAGTTGGGACCTGGCACAGTGACTCAAGCCTGTAAACTCAGCACTTTGGGAGGCCGAGGTGAGGGGATTGCCTTGAGCACATGGGTTCGAGTACAACCTGGGTAACTTGGCGAAACCTCATCTCTACAATAAATCAAAAAATTAGCCAGGCATGGTAGCACACGCCTGTAGTTCTGGCTACTTGGAAGGCTGAGGCGGAAGGATCACCGGAGCCCGCAGGTCGAGGCTGCGGTGGCCAGGAGTGTGCCACTGCACTCTAGTCTGGGCGACAGAGTGAGACTCCAACTCAAAAAAAAAAAAAAAGGAGGCTCAAAGACAATTCTTAGACAACCATTTCAAAAGCTAGGGGAAAAAACATCAAACTAAACCCCCAAAAAGTAGAAAGAAAGAAATAGAAGCATACACAGATAGTTAATGGTGACATATCGTGTTCTTGAAAAATGTGAAGACAGTGGCTGTTATATGCTCTTGCCTCAAAAATGATAATTGCGGCTGGTCCAAAGGTAGTGAGTTATTGCAATTGATTGTTCACAGTCAGTTACAGATCCAGCTCCTTCTTCTACTGTTTTCCCCCATCTCACTACTGCACTTGTCTAAAAGAAGAGTGAGGACTATGTAAGGTAATGCATCTGTTAACTAGCTAGATTTAACTATTCTACAATGTGTATGCACTTCAAAACCTCATATTGTATGCAATAAAAACGTACAATGTCATCTTCCAATGAAAAAAAAACTACACACACACATCCATGGGAGATGGTCCCCAAAACAAACAGACAGACAGACAAGCAAACAAAATACACCTAATAGAATTAGTAGTTAAGAACTGGTTCTTTGTCAGCCGGGCGTGGTAGCGCTCGCCTGTAATTCCAGCTACTTGGAAGGCTGAGGCGGAAGGATCGCCGGAGCCCAGCAGGTCGAGGCTGCGGTGGCCGGGTGTGCACGCCAGTCTGGGCGACAGAGTGAGACTCAAACTAAAAAAAAAAAAAAAAAAAAAAAAAGAACTCATTCTTTGAAAAGATATAAAATTAATAAACCCTCTGGAGAGAATGAAGGCACGTCGGTGTTAGGTATGAAAAAAGGTATCTTGCATTAAAACACAAGATATGAACAACCTTATGACAGTAAGTCTGAAAAATTATTGCAGTCTTAATACTAAAACCTAACAAAGCCATCACGAGGAAGAGACATATGCAATAAGTCAACTTCAGGTAGAATATAAGTTTAAATTTGAAATTGAAACAATAAAGTTTCTTTCAAATAACATGATAAAATATTTTCATAACCCTGAGGTAGCAAAGATTTCATAAACAGGATATAAAAGACATTAACAAAAGGGAAAAAAGGAAAAATACATTAAAATTAAGAATGCAATCTTAGCCGGGCTTGGTGGCTCAGCCTGTAATCCCGCGCCTTTGGGAGGCTGAGGTGAGTGGATTGCCTGAGCCCGCGGGTTCGAGACCCGCCTGGGCAACTAGGTGAGACCTCATCTCTACAACAAATCAAAAAATCAGCCGAGCATGGTAGCGCGTGCCTGTAATTCTGGCTACTCAGGAGGCTGAGGCGGAAGGATCGCCGGAGCCCAGCGGGTCGAGGCTGCGGGGGCCGGGAGCGGCCACTGCACTCCAGTGTGGGCGACAGAGCGAGACTCCAACTCAAAAAAAAAAAAAAAAGAATGTAATCTTTAGAAACATCACTGAGATGGTGAAAAGTGGGAGTAAAATAAGATGCATATGACACGTACAACCAGTAAAGGACTTGTAATCATCATATGTAAAGAATTCCTTCAAATCAATAAGAAAATAATAAGCAACCCAATAGAAAAATCAGCAAGATATTTGAAGAAGCATTTCTCAAAGATAATATACAAATGG
>CAUYQG010127536.1:0-13541 GCA_963574415.1 Tarsius wallacei
TTTTTCATGTGTCTGTTGGCTGCCCGTATATCTTCTTTTGAGAAGTGTTTATTCATGTCTTTTGCCCACTTTTTAATGGGGCTGTTTGTTTTTTTCCTTTCGGTGCGTTTGAGTTCCTTGTAAATCCCAAATGTTAGGGCTTTGTCAGATATACAGTTGGCAAATATTTTTTCCCATTCTGTGGGCTGTCTCCCTGCTCTCTTGATGGTTTCTTTTGCCTTGCAGAAGCTCGTTAGTTTGATGAGGTCCCACTTGTCTATCTTATTTCTTAAAGTATTGGCATTTAGGGTTCTGAATAGAAACTGGCTGCCAGTTCCAATTTCCATAAGGGTGTCTCCTGCGTTTTCTAAGATTCTTACAGTTTTTCATAGATTTTTTTAAAAATCAGGTTGAGGAAATTCCCTTCTATTCCTAGGTTTTAAAGTTTTTTTTCTTTTAAATATCATAAAAGAGTGTTGGATTTTGTCAACGTTTTTTGTACCTATTGAAAAGATCGTGTCACTTTTGTTTTTTATCTTTTTGATATGGTATATTATAGTAATTGATTTTTGTATGTTCAACCACCCAATCTTTCATTCCTGGGATGAATCCCACTTGGTCATGATATATAATTCTTTTTTTATATAGCTGAATTTGGTTTGCTAGTATTTTGTTGAAAATTTTTGCAGTCATATTCATAAGAGATGTTGGTCTATAGTTTTTTTGAGATGTATTTACCTGGTTTTGGTATCAGGGTAATGCTTATCATGGAATAAGTTAGGAGGTATTCCCTTATCTTTTGTTGTTTTGGAAGAGTTCATGAAAAATTGACATTGGTTTGTCTTATACTCTACTCATGTGACTTGAGTGGAAGCAACCATCTTTTAAGTGATTACTCTCCTGGTTGGTGATGCTGGGCTCAGAAAAAGGCACTTGATCTAGTCTGGGCCAATCAGAATTCCTGAACTTATGACCAGTGTTGACGAGTGATAGTTACCTGATCCAAGACTGGCCAATCAGATCCATTTTAGGATTTTTTTAGTTTGAGACTAGAGAAAATGAATCTCTATTCCTCTATGAGTTTGTGCATTATGATATTTGAGGTGCTGGAGCTCTGGATGGCCATGTTCTCAGGTGGTCTATTTTTAAGAAATAATGAGATGTCCTGCTGTATGGAACAGAAATGAGAGTCTGGTGATATTTCCATTTCTAGCTCCAGAGGTCTCTGAGAAACCTTTACACACTGTTTTGGCTATTCAATCACCATCTGAATAACTTCTCATAACCCCATTGCTACTGCCATTGATGCCTTTGGCTGATTTGAGTTGAATTTTTGTCACATGCAACTAAAAGAGTCTTGACTAATATTTCATTGTGACTTTCTGTGGAAATAGGTAGAATAGAGAGTATTTTCTTTATTTTAGAGAGAGAAAATGAGGCTCAAGAAAAAATACTGTAATTAAGATACCAAAAAAGATTAGGAGTTGATCCAAAGCAAATATCAAATCTTCTCTCACTGGAGAAAACATGGGTAGGTACAAGGAGAGGTGTCATGAAAAGTCTGCTGGTTTAGAAGACTCAGTATGTGAACAGTATGTGAATAAAACAGACTTTCATCTCTTAAGGCATTCTGAATGTTCTGACATTAAATTTTGGTATCATTTTAGGTTGGGTTTTTTTTTTTTTTTTTCTGGTTATTGTTGTTTTGTCAGCAAAACCTTGGCTTTTGAGGAAAAAGGAGGAAGTCTAATTCCACCACAGAACCCACTTCCCATTTTCCTTCAGGTCCATGGGACTGCCCAGGTCTGAGATCAGTTAGTTATAACTGTCTGTTTTTTACCTTTGTGATATAATACTGAAAAGATTTTTGAAAAGTACTAATTTCAAAATGATATTAAACTTATCAAAGCACACTCGAATCCATACTAACCTACAAATACAGAAAGATTTAGAAAAAACAATCCTTTGAATTTTAAGACAAAATTTGCTTAGAGAAAGTTGCCATGTTAAAAAAAAATAAAGGCCAGGTGTGGTAGCTCATGCCCATAATCCCAGCACGTTGGGAGGCTAAGGCGAGAGGATTGTCTGAGCCCATGGGTTCAAGATAGCCTGGGCAACATGGTGAGATCTTGTCTCTACAATAAATCAAAAAATTAGCTGGGTGTGGTAGTACACACCTGTAGTTCTGGCTTCTTGGAAGGCTAAGGTGGAAGGATCTCCTGAGCCCAACAGGTCGAGGCTGAGGTGGCTGTGAGCAGTGTGTTACTGCATTCCATCCTGGGCGACAGAGTGAGACTCCGACTCAAAAAAAGAAAAGAAAAGAAAAGAAAAGAAACTTAGCACATTTAAATTTTATAATCTCCTATTTCAAATAAGAATTAAGGTAGTTTAAAAGGATATAAGCATATAAGACAATAAGTTAAAAGTAGAAGATTAATAAAACATGATAAGATAATAGAGTTAGGAATGTGGCTCATAGATAATGAATACGACACAGCCCTATGTATACGAAAGGGAACCAAAAAACCCAAGAATTATCTTTTGGAGGCTAGGTCCCTTGTAGTACTGACTTCCGCTGGTAGGTAAGTGTTCTAGGAACCCATGGGCATCAGTATACCGGCTAGTGTTGTGAGAGGCTGTGTTCGGCTTCAGTGAATCTTCTTTTGGAGATTCTTTCAAAGTGTTTGCCCATTTCCTGATGGCACCTGACCGCACCTGCTGTGTGCTCAGCAATTTTTGACCAGAAAACAGTATGACCCCTGTTCCCCATCTTCCCTATTCACCTGATCTCACCTTGAGAGACATTTTTTGTTGTTTCCTTTTTTGATCCCTCAAAAGGATGCCAGTGTGGAAGAAATGAAACAAAAAACAACAGAAACACTAAAAAACATCAAAATGGGTGAGTTCAAAAACTGTTTCGAACAGTGGAAAAAGGGTCTCCATGGGTGTATTGCATCAAATGGAGAGTACTTTGAAGGTGACAGAAGTTTAAACATGTTAGAATAAATACACAATTTTTTATAAATAGATTCCATTTTTGCATCCCCCCTCATATTTGACAACTGGCCCCCAAGTTGGGCTTTTAGCTTTCTTCCTATCAATGCAAACAGGGAAACCCAATCAATTACACATTTTGTCGTACCCATGAGATAAAACAAGCCAGATCTTTAGGAGCAGTATAACTGTGTTTCATACTATGACCAGAAATAATGTTGCCCTGGTTCTCACAAAGCAAACACTGTGTTATAAAATGTAAAAGACCCAAGATCCTCCTTCCAGGAGACCCAAGAATGAAGTTCACAGGTCTGATTTTTATAACTGAGAGCTTCATTTCTCAAATTTTAATCATCTTTATTATTATTTCTGCCCTATCCACTTACTACATTTTAAAAATTATTAACTGAATATACTTTTAAAATTCAGATTTTACCTTGACTCAATTTTAAGGTTAACCTCATCTTGGCAGGGTAGATAGGCTTGTTATAGTTTCCTAAAACCCTTTATATCAAGTTTATAAGTATTAAAATTACAAAGTATATTATAACAACTTTTTTAATGTAACACAAATGGTATGTATGCCACACCTAGGGAAACACTGACTTAGGAAAAAAGAAAAACCTGTCATTTGAATATCTATGATCTCATTGCAGCTTAATGTTTCTCTAGAGGTATGATTATCACCATTAGAGATAAGGAAACTGAGGTTGAAGGACTTTTATAAGGTTCCACAATAACCAAGCAGGGATGAAACTCAAGGCTTCTGATGAAAATCAGGTTTTGGCTTCCAGATGAGCATAGAGAAGGCCTTTTCCTAAGCTGAAGTTCAGTCCTTCTTTGACCGTTTGCCCCTTTGCTTCCTGCCAGAATGCCCCACCCCTGTTTGGTCTGTAGTGATGGCTACTTGTGGTTATCAAGGCCGAGGATACTGGGCCAAAGGAAGTCTGCCAGGCATATGTGGAACCCAAAAGAGGAACTGCATCAACTGTCATGGGCAGCTCTGCCACTTTGTGACCCTGTGGATTTTTTGGGAAGTATTTTTGTGGCTCATCAGTCTCTCATTAGGCAGGACCACTTGTCCTGGGTTGGTCTTCTCCACTGGCAGAAAGTACTATTGGGAGATTTAGAATGCTTGCAGTTTGACTTTGATTCTTTTCAGGTACTATCACCATGAGATTTTATGGAAAGACCTTGAGATGTGGTTTGTTGCTGAAGATTGTAGAATTCCTCCTAATCTTAGGGAATGTTTTGACATCCCTGGCAGCAGCTTTCTGGTGAGAACTTGAATAACTTCAGAATAGAAAAGCCATTTCCATCTCTCACATGAATATGACTTGGGGTAAATAATTTTGTACTTTTGACCCATAGTTGTGATCTACACTCTTATTGAGCCCTGATTTTTAGTGCAAGCCTTTTCCTTCTTATTTTTTTTCTTCATTATTCATCTCTTGAAGAGATTTTTTTTAGTCCCTTGTAATTCATAAAACTTTGGTTTAAAAAATATTTTATTTTGAGATCCTTGTATATTCACATGCATATTTATGAAATGCTACAAAAAAAACCTACGTGTATTTTACCCAGTTTTTCCTAATGGTAACATCTTGAAGAGATTTAAAAATTAATGCAGTATAATTTAAATATTAAAAATGTACTCTTTTTTGCATTTAAGTTTCCTTCATGTCTTTTCATGGCTTAATATCTCATTTATTTTTAGTGCTGAGTAATACTCCATTGTTAGGATTACCACAGTTTATCCACTCATATATTGAAGAAAATCTTGATTGTTTTCAAGCGTTGGCAATTATGAATAAGCTGCCGTAAACATCCATGTGCAGGCTTTGTGTGTGTTTGTGTGTGTGTGTGTGTGTGTGTGTGTGTGTGTATGTGTGTGTGTGTGTGTGAGACAAGGTCCCTCTCTGTCAATCAGGCTGGAGTGCTATGGTGGAATTATAGCTCACTGGAGCCTTGAACTCCTGGGCTCAAGCGATCTTCCCACTTCTGCCTTCTAAGTAGCTGGTACTATAAACATTTGCTACCAGGCCTGGCTGCCCGGCTTTGTGTGCAGGATTTTGTGTGGATGTAAGTTTTTGACCTCTTTGGGTAAATACCAAGAAAAGCAATTGCTGGGTCAAATGGTAAGAAACCACCAAGCTGTTTTCCAAAATGGTTGTATTATCCTTAACATAGATCTTGTACAAATACTTATATCTTGGTACTTATAATACTTATTTCTTTGTTTTGGGGTGTTAATGTAATGTATTGTGTTTTTAATTCCAAATTCTACTTGTTCATTGCTGTTCTACAGGAAAGAAATTGACTTTTGTATATTAACTTACATCCTAAAATCTTGCTATAATCAATCATTTCTGGGTCTTGTTTTTTTGCCTATTTTATTTCTTGACAAGAAAATTTTTTTCTTGTTTCTTTGTGTGTCTTGTTATTTTTTAATTTCTTTTTCTTTTCTTTCTTTCTTTCTTTCTTTTTTTTTTTTTAACTAAGTGTTGAACATGGGATGGGAGTGGCGCCTCATGCCTGTAATCCCAGCACTTTGAGAGGCTGAGGTGGGAAGATTGCTTGAACCCAAGAATTTGAGATTATCCTGGGCAACATAGCAAGACCCCATCTCTAAACATAAATTTTTAAAAAGTGCTAAACATTTTGGTTAAAAGAACAAGAAAGACTAAGACCAACAGTAACTAATACCTACAACGTACATTCCCCTTGTACAGGCAAGTTATTGGTATAGAATGTTGAATTGATTTACTCAGTTGTTGAAGTGAGTTTCTTTTTGTTGTTGCTGTAATTACCTTCAGTGTACAGATGCTGAGTGTGGGTCCTGGAGTCCTGGAGAGTTTTTCTCACTTGCTCCATCCTCAACCTTCAGTAGACCCTCTTTGTTCTTGCCTTCTTCCAGTGAAAGATTGCTTATTACTCAGTGCAAGGCTCGTAGTGCAAATGTTCTGAAGCTCCTGTGCCACCTTCTGTCTTAGGCAGACCTTGTGCACCTGAGACTCAGAAGTTGGGCTTTCTCGGCATCCCTTCTCCTTCCAGGTGCAGGCAACCTCTCACACCTATTCAGTTCAGGATCTGTGCAGTCGAGTCACAGACTGTTATAGGCTGAATTGTGTCTCCACCCTTCCCAGATTCATATGTTGAAGTCTCAACCCCTAGTAACTCAGAATATAACCATATTTGGAGATAAGATCTTTAAAGAAGCATTAAGTTAAAACAAGGTCATTAGGGTGGGTCTTAATCCAATATGACTTGTGTCCTTATAAGAAGAGATTAGGGCCATGCATGGTGGCTCACACTTATAATCTCAGCACTTTAGGAGCCTAAGGCGAGAAGGTTGCTTGAGCCCAGGAGCTCAAGATAAGCCTGGGCAACATAGAGAGATCTTATCTCTACAAAAAAATTTTAAAAATTAGCCAGATTCAATGGCGTGCACCTGTAATCCCAGCTACTCAGGAAGCTGAGGCGGGAGAACTTTCTGAGCTCAGGGGGTGGGGGCTACAGTGAGCCAAGATTGTCCCACTGCACTCCAACCTGGATGACAACATGAGACCCAAACTCAAAAGAAAAAAAAAAAGAAAGAAGAAGAAGACGTTAGGACATAGAAGACCAACCACGTGAAAAGGCAGCAGGATGGTAGCCATCTGTAACCCAAGGAAAGCAACCCTATCAGCACCTTGATCTTGAGCTTCCAGTCTTCAGAACTGTGAGAAAATAAATATCTGTTGTTTGAGCCACCCAGTCTATGGTATTTTGTTATGGCAGCCCAGGAAACAAATATAATAACCTTTCCCCCTTTGACAGCTGAATTGTGCCTTACATCACTGGGCTTCTTGGGTGTGAGTGAATTTTCCATACCTCCCCTGGCATCTTTTGCCTTGTTTTGGAGTTGACTAAGGTCCAGGGTGTGAGTGGGTTTCTTCCCCCTTCCCCAGAGCCAGGTAGCTTCTGCTCCACATCAGAAAAGCTTCTGGGGTGTGCTTGTCCTCCAGGCGAATCGCTACCTCGCTCCCATAGAGTGCCCCACGATGGATGGTCTTCTTGGGATGCTTCTGCTTCTCTCTCAATCCTTGGCTGACTCAGAACTCCCACACATTGAGGAGGGTCTCTGGAGTCTTCCGACTGTCTCCAGCTTTCTCACGGGTACTCAGTAGAGGCCCGTAGAAAAGAGCTATGGAGTGGGGATGGCCTTCTCTTGTGTCTGGCTCCCAGGGATTCTAAACTCTCATGCCAGCAGATATTTAACCTTTGAGAAGGTTAAATTCATGAGCACTTCAGTTATTTCCACCTGCCTTCATAGCTGACACCTGTTTCTCTCATGCTCTGCCAAAATCAAAATTGTTCATGTGTCCCTCAGTTCGCCTGGTTGTCTGCTGACCTCATCACCCTGAAAAGATTTTTTAAAAATCACTTTTTAGATGACAGTTGATACTTGAACCACTTGGGATTTGAACTGCATGGGCCCATCTGTATGTGGATTTCTTCTAACCGTGCCACCCCTGAGACAGAAGACCAACCCCTGTTCTTCCTCCTCCTCAGCTTACTCAACGTGCAGATGGCGAAGATGAGGACCTTTGTGATGATCCCCTCCCACTTCATGAATAATGAATATGTTTTTTCTTCCTTATGATTTTCTTGATAACATTTTTTTTTCTCTAGCTTACTTGGTTATAAGAATACAATCTGCCGGGCTCGGTGGCTCAGCCTGTAATCCCGCACCTTTGGGAGGCTGAGGTGAGTGGATTGCCTGAGCCCGCGGGTTCAAGACCCGCCTGGGCAACTTGGCAAGACCTCATTTCTACAATAAATCAAAAAAAAAATTAGCCGAATGTGGTAGCGCGTGCCTGTAGTTCCAGCCACTTGGAAGACTGAGACGGAAGGATCGCCGGAGCCCAGCAGGTCGAGGCTGCAGTGGCCGGGAGCGGCCACTGCACTCCAATCTGGTTGACAGTGAGACTCCAACTCAAAAAAAAAAAAAAAAAAAGAATACAATCTGTAATACATAGAGCATACAAAATGTGTGCGAATGGACAGTTTATGCTGTTGATAGGGCTTCTGGTCAACAGTAGGTTATGAATAGCTAAGTTTTGGGGAAGTCAAAGTTATACAAAAATTTTTGACTGGGGGGGAATTGATACCCCTGACACCTCATTGTTCAAGGGTCAACTGTATTACTATTTTTCTATTTTCCTTGACTTTCTCTTTTTAAAAAATGTATTTATTTATTCATTTTAATTTTATTTTTAGTTGGGAGTCTCGTTCTGTTGCACAGGCCAGAGTGCAGTAGCACAATCACAGCTCACCCGTGGCCTTGACCTCCTGAGCTCAGGCAATCCTTCTACCTCCGCCTCCTCAAGAAGCTGGGATTATAAGCACCCAGCTGATTTTAAAATTTTTTTTTGTAGAGACAAGGTCTCACTCTGTTGCCCAGGATGGTGAATTCCTCTTTTACATTTCTATATTCTAAGTGGAAGCTTGAAGTAATTTCATTTATTTGCATTGTCAGAATGAAGATGTGATGATATGAAATCAGTCAAGGCCAAAGTTGTACTTAGAAACATAGTATGCCTCATGTGGATACTGTATAAAGCAAATTTCAAATGAATCAGACATTTAGAGCTTGCTATGGTATTCTCTCATCAACACTTTTGTTACTGTTGTCTTTTCTTTTCATTTCTTTTCTTTTTTTTTTTTTGAGTCGGAGTCTCACTGTGTTGCCCAGGCTGGAGTGCAGTGGCACACTCATGCCACCCCAGCGTTGACCTGCTGGGCTCCAGCGATCCTTCCAGCTCAGCCTTCCAAGTAGCCAGAACTACTACAGGTGCACGTTACCACACCTGGCTAATTTTTTATTTATTGTAAAGATGAGGTCTCGCCAAGTTGCCCGGGCTCAGGCAATCCACTCACCTCTGCCTCCCAGAGTGCTGGGATTACAGGCTGAGCCACCGAACCCGGCTGTTACTATTTTAATACTTTATGGCTGGACATTTGGAGGCAATTATTGCTCAGTGAATTTAATAGATAGTCAAAGTTGGACTAGATACTTTTGTGCTTTTAATTCCAATATTTAGGTGAACTTTCTCTGGAATTTTAACTGCAATTATTCTCTGCTAATGTGGGGACAATCTCTTTAAGACTGGAAACCATGAACTGAGTTAAGTGCACCAAGCTTGTGTAGGTAAAGGCACAATACTCTTTGTGGAAAGACTCCACAAATACCTCCAAAGTTGTATCCATCAGCTTTGTGATCTTATGTCTGTGTCGCCCATGGATGCCAAGTCATGTGGCAGTGCTAGTTAAATGTCCTGGAAATAATGAGAATGCAGAAGTGGTAGTGACTTCTTATAAGGCAGATACCAAGCGGAAGGGGTTAAAAGCCAAACTGAGAATTTGGACAAAAATGGGTCAGTCTCGATTGATTGATTGATTGGTTTTCTATTAAAGGTATAACATAATACAGAGCAGAGTGGCACAAGGGAACCACTATTAAGATCTGGACACATAACTTGGATTTGGGTCTTGATTTTACCAATAAGAAGCACTGTGAGGTGGAAAGAGCTGAACTCTAGGTCCAGATAGGACTGAGTGTAAATCTTTGGCTCTATCAACTAAGATTTTGTGACTCTGGGTTACTTAGGCTCTAAGACCTGCAATTTCCTTGTTAGTTAAGTAGGTGTAACTGTTACCTACCTGGCAGCATTCTGGAGAGAACATGAGATCATATGTTTCCATAGTAATTGGCATTATCAGGGCCTCATAGGTAATTGATATTGGGATAATTCCAAGTGTAAAAATCATCCCCTCTGAGGCTCAATTTCTTTTTTTTTTTAAACATATTTTTTATTTTAAAATTGTGGGGTAAAATTAAGGGTTAGGTATACAAATATGCATCATTCAGGCACCCTTGTTGATAAGGGGTGTCTCCATCCCCAGACAGATATTGACTACCGTTAATCCCATCTCCCTTCCCCTCCCTACCCCCCCCCATAGTTTCCCGCCACTGTCAATCCTTTTCTTATAGTGTTATGATAGATGTTCAAGGTCCACTATATGAGTGAGAACATGTGATACTTAGATCTTTGTTTCTGTGAGAGATCACTCAGTATTATAGACCCTAGTTCCATCCAGGTTGCTGCAAAATTTGTGATTTTGTTCTTTTTTATGGCTGCGTAGTATTCCATTGTGTATATGTACCACATTTTTTAAATCGGTGGGAGTGTAAACTAGAGCAACCTCTGTGGAAAGCGGTGTGGCAATTCCTAAAAGCTCTAAATATCAACCTCCCATATGACCCCGCAATCCTCCTACTGGGGATATACCCAGAAGAACTCAAATCACTCTATAAAAAAGATACCTGCACACGTATGTTTATCGCAGCATTATTGACAATACCAAGAACCTGGAACCAACCATGCTGTCCTTCCGTGGTTTTTGTTCCATTTATTTCCTCAGGCTGGATTCCTTTTTCTACTTTAAGGATTTCAAATGAAACCTAAAACTTAATAAGACAATTTGGTATTTTAGGGAATCATTTTGATTTCTTTCGATGGAAAAGTAATTTTCTTATACGCCTAATCTCATTACCTTAGACACTTGCCAGAGAAAAAGTGAATCTTACAAGGCAATTATTTGGTTTAGCTGTTCCAAGGAGATCTACTGAGGTGGAATCTCAGTCTACACAATACTAAAAAGCTCAACAAGAGATTCTGATAGATACCTTATTTTAAAAACTACTGATAAAGTTCGCCATCCTTATTTCAAAACTGATGGCATTAAAATTTGATAGTAATTACCAAGTGTTTTTTTACTACAAAATATAATTTTATTAACAATTTGCAGACAGCCCTCCAACAAGCAATCTAGAATATTGTAACGTTCTTTTAATTTTGTCTTATGTAAAATGAGATATTGTCACACAAATGATTTAACTTTTGATATTTACTCTGTTTCCTACAAGTGATTGAATTGGATTTGGTTGACTTTTTAAAAAATTTTAAAGATGTGGGGTACAATTCGGGGTTAAGTATACAAATGTTCAATATGCAGGTACCCTTGTTGATGAGGTGTGCCCTCCCAGAAGAATCCCACTACGGCCAATCCTGCCCCCATAAATTGCCAGGTTTTTAAACAAACCAAGTAGTGCTTTTGATACCACATCTAAAATTGTTCCATCACAATAAGGCTGGTTGGGTTTTTTTGTTTTTGTTTTTTATTTCAAATCTTTTTCCCTCTCACCAACCCTGGAAAACATCATATGAAACCTGACATTTCCTTTTCTCAACTATTCTCATCCATACATCTTTGACATTTACATTAGTGGTTAATATCATTAATTTTTGTTGTCTCCATGTTTACTGTGCTTTCTCATGCAAGAATCTTCATGTTCTTTCCCAAGATTCCCAGAGTAATGGTATAACACTCTACCTCTAATATCAAATGGTAAATTTTTGCCAGTGGAGTTGATTTTTCTCTATCATTTACGGTGTGGGAGGAAGACCTCCCCAAAAGCAAAAATATCTTTCAGAGGAAGGGACCCTTGTAGTATAGGCAATCCCTGCTAAGTATGTGCTATAGGAACCCACTGACATCAGTGTACCAGCTAGTGTTGCTATGAGAGACTGTGTTTGGTTTCAGTCAATTTTTTTTTTTTTTTTTGGAGATTCTTTCAACACTTTTGCCCATTTCATCATGGGTGATTCACAAATGCACCTGTCCAAACATCATTGAATATTTATCAGTTTTTGACCAAAAACGGCATGACCCTCATACCCTATGTTTCTATTCACCCAATCTCACCCCAAGATACTTTTTTTTGGTTTCCCCGTATTAGAAAGAAAAAAAAAACTTCAAAGGGAAATGTTTTGCCAATGTGGAAGAGGTAAAACAAAAAACAGCAGAAGTACTAACTAAAATCATCAAAAATTGATGTGTTCAAAAACTGTTTTGAGAACTGAAGAAAGCATCTTGATAGGTATATTGCATCAAATGGAGAGTACTTTGAAGGTGGCTGAAGTTTCAACATGTATGAATAAATATACAATTTTTTTCAATAAATACATTCCAGTTTTGGGGGAATCCCTCTTATATAATTGGTATATTTCTTGACTAGGTGGTCCAAATATAACACTGAAGGCAACCCAAAAATATATGAATAAAATTCAACTCAAAGGTATGTTTTAAGTGACATCTGTAAGTAATGTTAAATGTAGACAATAAAAATTATAAATAAGAATTACTGATGTTATTTTAAGAGCTATGTATGTCCAATATTTTCAAATAAAAACAGTTGCTATGGTAAATATAGATTTTTTTTCCTAATTAACTCAGACATGAGAAAAGTTACTAATTGCCGGTTTTTTTCCTAAACTGCTTTTGATATGTAAATATTTATAATCTTTGCAATAATCCCATATAATAAAGGTTAGGTTTGATTTAACTTCATTTCATGAGAAATTTTATGCTCTAACTCCAAAAATAAACCAAAATATATGTGAAGATTCGAGAGATTTTAGTGTATTATATTGAAATTTCATTTCCATTATATTAAAGTTCCCTTTTTCATTGCTATCATATCAGAAAAATAAAATTTGCATATGTTTCATATTTAAAGATAAGTTTTGTAAATGATATCTTTTCCCTAATTGTTACTGAGAAATTAATTATAATGCATTTGTCATCTTTTCAACATACTATTTCAAACATATTATAATTTAGAAATGTAGCTTATTCCCTTTCCTAAAGCTCTCTATAAATATTGACTCCAACAAGGAAAAAAGTAAAAGTATAGTCAGCATTCTATATTATATATGACACATGTAATGGTGAACAGACTATACTGGCAATAAGGCAAATCAGTGCCTTTATAAGATTAGATCAGTATAGCAATCTCAAATTAAACAATGCAAGTCACTTCAATCAAGTGGTATTGTTTTCACTCTTCCAAATAATTGCACCAAATGTTTAATAATCATGAACACTGATAAGAAAAATATATGTGTTACTTTTTCATATATATCTGTACATTGGTTATACAACTCTAATGTCATAATCTTGACTTAAGAAAACAATTAGATTTGTGATAGCTAAATCTTTATCATTGAATCACAGAACTTTGCCTAAATGTGAAGTTCTGGTTTCAAAAAAACAAAAGCAAACAAACAAAAAACTAGAAAGAAAGAAAGGAAAGGAAAAAGAAAAATTTTTAAATATTATGGAAACATGATGAGCACAAGCTCCTGCAAAGAAATCAAAACAGTGAAGCTACATCATTCAGTTTCAACTATACGAATTAACAAAAAGTAAAGCTAACAGTAAAAGAACAGAATTTGTTGATTGACAAGATCATACAGGGGTTAGTTTGCTTACCCCTAGCTGGTACGTTCAGTTTATTGGTAGTGTTCCTTTGAAGATTAAATCATGTGATTGGCTCAGTGTGGTTATAAGTATGATGAAGTATCTCTTTAATAACTTCATTTACAGCCGGGCATGGTAGCGCATGCCTGTAATTCTGGCTACTCGGAAGGCTGAGGAGGAAGGATCGCCGGAGCCCAGCA
>CAUYQG010127540.1:0-51210 GCA_963574415.1 Tarsius wallacei
AGCTACTTGGAAGGCTGAGGTGGAAGGATCGCCGGAGCCCAGCAGGTCGAGGCTGCGGTGGCCGGGAGCGGCCACTGCACTCCAGTCTGGGCGACAGAGTGAGACTCCAACTCAAAAAAAAAAAAAAAAAAAAAAAAAAAACTGCAAATGCAGGTCATAATCCATTCACCCATTCCAATATGCTACAGCCACAGAAACAATGCAGGCTCTTCATGTGCTGATACAGAAAGATCTACAACATAAAGAAAAGTTTGTATTGTGTACAGTCATCTGTGTAAGTAAAAAAGAAGGTGTATTCATGAAAATTTCCATTGTTGGCTGGACTTGGTGGCTCAGCCTGTAATCCCAGCACTTTGGGAGGCTGAGGCAAGAGGATTACCTGAGACCGTGGGTTTGAGACCAGCCTGGGCAACTTGGTGAGCCCTCGTCTCTACAATAAAAATAAAAAATTGGCTGGGCTTGGTGGCTCAGCCTGTAATCCTGTGCTTTGAGAAGCTGAGATGAGTGGATTGCCTGAGCCCGCGGGTTTGAGACCTGCCTGGGCAACTTGGCGAGACCTCATCTCTACATTAAATAAAAAATTAGCCGAGTGTGGTAGTGCGCACCTGTAGTTTTGGCTACTTGGAAGGCTGAGGTGGAAGGATCCCCAGAGCCCAGCAGGTCGAGGCTGCGGTAGCCGGCAGCATGCCACTGCACTCCAGTCTGGGTGCCAGAGTGAGACTCCAACTCCAAAAAAAAAAAAAAAAAAATTGGCTGGGCTCGGTGGCTCAGCCTGTAATCCCAGCACTTGGCGAGTGGATTGCCTAAGCCCGTGGGTTCAAGACCCACCTGGGCAACTTGGGGAGACCTCATCTCTATAATAAATCAAAAATCAGCTACTTGGAAGGCTGAGACGGAAGAATTGCTGGATCCCAGCAGGTGGAGGCTGTGGTGGCTGTGAGCGTGCCACTGCACTCCAGCCTGGGAGACAGAGTGAGACTCCAACTCAAAAAATAAATAAATTAAATTAAAATTAAAAAAATTTTAGCCGGGCTCAGTGGCTCAGTCTGTAATCCCGCGCTTTGGGAGGTTGAGGTGAGTGGATTGCCTGAGCCTGTGGGTTCAAGGCTCGCCTGGGCAACTTGGCGAGACCTCATCTCTACAATAAATCAAAAAATTACCCAGGCATGGTAGCGCACGCCTGTAGTTCCAGCTACTTGGAAGGCTGAGGCGGAAGGATTGACGAAGCCCAGCAGGTCGAGGCTGCGGTGGCCGGGAGCGGTCACTGCACTCCAGTCTGGGTGACAGAGTGAGACTCCAACTCAAAAAAATAATAATAATAAATAAATAAGTAAATAAAAATAAATAAATAAAAAAATTAGCTGGATGTGGTAGTGTACGCCTGTAGTTCTGGCTGCTTGGAAAGCTGAGGCAGAAGGATTGCCGGAACCCGGCAGGTTAACGCTGGGGTAGCCGTGAGCATGCCACTGCACCCCAGCGTGGGCGATGGAGTGGGACGCTGACTCAAAAACAAATAAAACAAAATAAAAATAAAAAATTAGCTGGGAGCTCGCGGGTTTGAGACCCGACTGGGGAACTTGGTGAGACCTCATCTCTACAATAAATCAAAAAATTAGCCGGGCGTGGAAGCACGTACCTGTAGTTCCAGCTACTTGGAATGCTGAGGTGGAAGGATTGCTGGAGCCCAGCAGGTCGAGGCTGAGGTGGCTGGGAGTCTCGAACCTGCGGGCTCAGGCAATGCACTCACTTTGGCCTCTCAAAGCACTGAGATTATAGGCTGAACCACTGAGCCTGGCCTGGGACATGTGCATTCCATGAGCAAGCAAGAAATGCTCCTAACTTATGCATCAACCCAATACTTCCACATGTGGAAAATGACCTGTGTACAAAAATAATTCAGTTGCAGTATCCACAAGAGAAAAATAATGAAAACAACCTAAACTCGTCAGCAGGAAACTGGTTAAATAAATCGTCCACTGCGGAAGTGGTGCGTTTGTGACCAAGAACGGGCAGTTCTCCACGTCCTGATGTGGAATGACTTCCAAGCTGAGAGAAGCAAGGGGCCGGATGGTGTGTGCAGGATGCCACCATCCATGCAGGAAGAGGAGTCAGACTGTAGGCACAGACACTGCAGCGCGGGAACTGTCTCCTCTGGGAGGGAGCCCAGGAACTGGGAACTGAGGGGAGGGGAACGACTTCACACTGTACCTTTAGAGTCAAGGGCATGTATTATCTGTTCAAAACTTAACAAAATGTCTGTGGAGGAGGGGAGGGGGGGAAGGGGAAGTGTCACGTGCTAGGCAGGGGCGCAAGCTTCTGAACACAAAGGTTTCATGTGTGACGCTTTTTCCCCAATGCTCTTAACTCACGTTTCCCCTGAATTGTTCTTACCAGCTCCAATTTTGGACCACAGTTAATTACCCTGGAGACCCACGGCCTTCACTGAAGCCAGGAAGGAAACTTCTGAAGACAAAAGCACTAGCCCTCCATGAGCCATGTGATTCTGACCCCCCCAGAAAGACAATGGATTCAGCCCTTTCCCTTCAGGATTTTTTATTCGTCATTTAACCAGCAGAGATGACCAGCCTGAGCCCAAAGGCCACCTAGTTACAGCACAACAGGGCCAAACCAGAAATGGGCAGTTTAGCCTCAGTTTTTCTCAGAGAAGACCAAGCACGTATTTCTTGTTCAAACCCACTGGCAGCACACCACCACCACAAGCCCGGGGTGTGCTGGGGTCCAGGAGGCACTTGGTGTGGGCCATCCGTACAGTCTCCTCTTCCTTGGCCATCTTTCAGGGGAGGGTGATCAACGTGTCATTTTGAGGGATGGCACATTTACTCTGGAACTTTCATGGGGAGGTGACAACTTACTCTCCCTGAACCTGCGCTGCAATAGGCTGTCAGAATATCTACAATGTGTCCTGAAAGACAGACAGGTGGTGGTGGCTGCCTCAACAAAAAACTTATGGGGAACTGTGACCAGCTCTTTAAGCACTTAATCCTGTTGTTTTTCAGGAAGGATCCACACCTGGGCTCCCAAGAGGCCAGCAGGGATTAAGCCCCACCAGGCCTGAGGGAGAAGCTTTCAGGGCAGTCACCCGGGGGAGGGAGCAGGCAGGGCGGAGACAGGACTGGGGAGGAAGGGGGGAGGGGACACACAGGGGACAAAAGTCAGCTGAGACACTCCATGCTGGCTCTGACTCGCTCCATCTCGTGCAGGAAGCTGTAGAACTGAGGCAGGGTTAACTCTGGGGAGAGAAAATTCACCTTCAAGTGCATGCGTCCCCTCCACAGTCACCCTTGAAAATTAACTTCCACCCAGAGGTTTTCTTCTAGTTTGGCTTAGTACATCTAAGCAGCTTTTTTATTTTCTTTTTTTGAGTTGGAGTTCTCAGCTCCACAGATAAAAAGGGGAGTGGTGTTAAAATGGCCTGACTCCAGAAAAAACTCCAAAAAGAACCCCGCCCCCCCAACAAAAGAGGCATAACTCCACAGAACAAAGAAACAACAGGACGTCCCATGTGCCTTCCCCAGACAGAGCTTCCTGCTCATCCTCAGGCCCTTTTCCAGAAGGGATTTTCAGTTAGGGGTCTCTGGGCCACCAAGAGCCTACGAATTCTCCTCCTATTTCTTTTATGCGAGGAAAGGCAGTGGGTGGCTGCCCTGCCACATGGTAGGACAGTCATTCTGGAAGAGAGGACTTGTGTGATCTCCACCAGCCGCTGAGTGAGGAGAACAAGAGACAGTGGAAAGGCTCAGTGGGAATCTGGACTCACCTATATGCAAATGTTCGGTCTGACTTCCTTTCTTAACCACCAACTTCAACTGGTTTTTAAAAAGAGAAATAAAAAAGTTAAATTAAAATGACAACTGGGTAAATAAATTTTTCTTTCTTTCTTTCTTTTTTTTTTTCTGAGTTGGAGTCTCACTCTGTTGCCCAGACTGGAGTGCAGTGGCCGCTGCCGGCCACCGCAGCCTCGACCTGCTGGGCTCCGGCGAGCCTTCCACCTCAGCCTTCCATGGAACTACAAGCGTGTGCTACCACACTCGGCTAATTTTCTTTTTTATTTATTGTAGAGATGAGGTCTCACCAAGTTGCCCAGGCAGGTCTCAAACCCGCAGGCTCAGGCAATCCACTCACCTCAGCCTCCCAAAGTGTGGGATTACAGGCTGAGCCACTGAGTCCAGCTATTTATTTCTTTATTATTTTTTTGAATCGGAGTCTTACTCTGTCGCCAGGCTAGAATGCAGGGGCATGCTCATGGCCACCGCAGCCTTGACCTGCTGGGCTCAGGCGATCCTTCCACCTCAGGAAGGCACATGGATGTCCTGATTACAGGCTTGAGCCACCACGCCGGGCTGGAAGTTGGACGCTTTGATGTTTAATTAGGTAAAAGAATAAAAAAAAAAAAATTCTGGCCAGGCGTGGTGGCTCACACCTGTAATCAAGAAGTCCATGCAGCCTAGACCTTTTGGTCTCAGGTGATCTTCTGCCTCGGCCTTCCAAGTAGCTGAAACTATAGGCATGCACTACCATTCCCAGCTAATTTTTTGATTTACTGTAGAGATGAAGTCTCACTATGTTGCCCAGACTGTCTCAAACCTCTGAGCTCAGGCAATTCTCTCGTTTCTGCCTCCCACAGTGCTGGGATTACAGGCATGAGCCACTGTGCCCGGATTATGATATTAATGTAGGTCTATTTCTGAGTTCTCTATTCTGTTCCAGTCATCTCTTTGTTCCTTCATCAATAACGCACTGCCTTGATTACTGTAGCTTTATAATAAGCTTTAAAGTTGGATAGTGTCAATACTCTGAATGTATTTTTCTCCTTCAATACTGATTTGGCTAATCTGGGTCTTTTGCCTGTCCATGTAAACATTACAGTTTGTTAATATGTAAAACATACCTTGATGAAATGTTGATTGGGATTGTGTTGAATCTATAGATCCAGTTGAGAAGAACTGATGTCGTGACAATATTAAGTCTTTCTATCCATAAACATGGAATATCTTTTCATTTGTTTAGTTATTTTTGTTTCTTTCATTAGAGCATTATAGTTTTTCTCATATAGAACTTGTATATATTTTGTTCAATTTGAATCTAAGATTTTTATTTTTGGTAGAGCTAATGCAAATTGTAATATGTTTTTAATTTAAAATTCCACTTTTTCATTACTGGCATATAGGAAAGTGACTGACTTTTGTATATTAACCTTGTATCCTGCAACCTTGCTATAGTCACTTTTAGTTCCAGGAGTTTTGTTTGTTTGTTTGTTTGTTTGTTTTTTAATTCTGTCAAATTTTCTACATAGGTGATTATGTCATCTGAGAACAAAGACATTATTTCTTCCTTCCTAATTTGTATATTTTTTATTTTCTTGTTTTATTACAATACCTAAGACATCCAATGTGTTATTGAAAAGCAGTGGTATCTTATCTTGTTTCTAGTCTTGAAGGGAAAGTTTCAAGTTTCATTCACAATATTAAGTATGATGTTAATGTTGGCTGTAGGTTTTTTGTAGATATTCTTTTTTTTTTTTGAGTTGGAGTCTCACTCTGTCGCCCAGACTTGAGTGCAGTGGCTGCTCCCGGCCACTGCAGCCTCGACCTGCTGGGCTCCGGCGATCCTTCCACCTCAGCCTTCCAAGTAGCTGGAACTACAGGTGCGCGCTACCACGCCCAGCTAATTTTTTGATTTATTGTAGAGATGAGGTCTTGCCACGTTGCCCAGGCGGGTCTCGAACCTGCAGGCTCAGGCAATCCACTCATCTCAGCCTCCCAAAGCGCGGGATTACAGACTGAGCCACTGAGCCCGGCCTAGATATTCTTAACAAGTTTAAGAAAGTTCTCTTTTCTTCCTAGTGTGCTGAAAGATTTTTATCATAAGTGGGTGTTGGACATTGTCGAATGTTTTCTTTGCGTCTATTGATAAGGTCATGTGATTTTTCTTTTCTAGCCTGTTGATTTCATGGATTACATTGATTTTCTTTTTTCATAAACCACTTTATTGAGGTGTGATTGGTATACAAAAAACCATAAATATTTCCTGTATGCAACTTGATGAGTTTGGACATAAATATACATCCATAAAGGCATCACCACTTATCCAAAAACATATCCATTCCCTTCACAAGTTTTTTACTACACGCTTTATTTATTATTACTACAATTATTTTGTAATAAGAACACAACATATGATCTACCTTCTTATTTTAAAGATGTGGCTTACAATTCAGGATTAGGTATACAAGTGGTCATCATACAGGTAAAGTTTGGGCCTCCCTTTGGTCCCCACTTCACCTGGTTTGAGATCAGGTACTTTAATTAATGTTATATGCCCCTTCTTCCTCCCCTAGCAATGTCTTGCTATTGCCAATCCCTTTCTTATAGTATTAGGGGAAATGTTCAGGGTCCACTTATGAGTGAGAACATGTGGTACTCAGTTCTTTGTTTCTGTGATAGATCATTGAGTATGATAGACTCTAAATCCATCTAGGTTGCAACAAAGTCCATAATTTTGTCCTTCTTTGTGGCCGTGTAATATTCCATCATGTATACGTACCACATTTTTTTATCCAGTCCAGTTTCAATGGGCAGCATGATTGGTTCCATGTTTTTGCTATTGTGAATAGTGCTGCAATAAACATGCATGTGTAGGTGTCTTTTTGATAGAATGATTCGCGTTCCTCCAGGTATATTCCCAGTAGGGGGATTGCTGGGACATATGAAAGGTCAATTTCTAGTTCTTTTAGAAATCACCACACTGTTTTCCGTAGAGGTTGAACTAGTTTGCATTCCCACAAGCAGTGTGGAAGCGTTCCCTTTTCTCTGCAGCCTTGCCACAGCTGTTGTTGTGTGTTTCATTAATGATGGCCATTCTTACTTGGGTTAAGTAGTATATCAGTGTGGTATTGATTTGCATTTCTCTGATGATTAGTGAGTCTGAGCACTTTTTCATGTGTCTGTTGGCTCCCTGTATGTCTTCTTTTGAGAAGTATCTATTCATGTCTTTTGCTCACTTTTAAATAAGGCTGTTTGTTTTGTTTTGTTTTGTTTTGTTTTTTTCCCTTTTGGCATGTATGAATTCCTTGTAGATCCTGAATATTAGGCCTTTGTCAGATATACAGTTGGCAAATATTTTCTCCCAGTATGTAGGTTGTCTCCCCACTCTCTTGATGGTTTCTTTGGCTTTGCAGAAGCTTTTCAGTTTTATGAGTTCCCACGTATCTATCTTATCTCTTATGACATGGACATCTAGGGTTTTGATCAGTAATTGGTTGCCTGCTCCAATTTCCATAAGGGTGTCTCCTGCCTTTTCTAAGATTCTTATAGTTTGAGGTTTTACGTTAGGTCTTTGATCCATTTAGAGTTTATTTTTGTGTATGGTGATAGGTAGGGGTCCTGTTTCAATCTTCTGCATGTAGTCAGCCAGTTTTCCCAGCACCATCTACTGAATAGGTTCTCCTCTCCCCAGTGGTTGTTGGTGGAGGCTTTTTTGAAGATGAGTTGGTTGAGAAATTGAAGCTTTGCTTCCGGAATCTCTGTCCTGTTTCATTGGTCTATATGCCTGTTCTTGTACCAGTACCAGGCTGTTTTGATTATTGACCTCCCGTTGTATTTCTTTTTCTGAAGATTGTTTTGGCTATTCGTGGTCATTTATGTTTCTATATGAATTTCTGTATTGTCATTTCTAGGTCTGAGAAGAATGATGTTGGCAATTTAATGGGTAATGCATTGAATCTGTAGATTGCTTTTGGTAGAATGGACATGTTAACAATGTTGATTCTTCCTATCAATAAACATGGAGTATTTTTCCATTTGTTCGTGTCTTCTTGGATTTCTTTGAGCAGTGTTTTGTAGTTTTCATTGTATAGGTCTTTCACTGCTCTGGTTAGGAAGATGCCAAGGTAGTTTCCATTTTTTGTGAATGGGATTGTGCTTTTCATTTGTTCACAACACAATATTGTTAACTGTAGGCACTATGCTATAAAGTAGATAACTAGGACTTACTCATCTTCCATCTGTTAGTTTCCCGCATTCCTAGTACTTGGAAACCACCATTGCAATCTTTTTTTCTTTATTTCTTTTTCTTTTTCTCTTTCTTTTCTTTTTTTTTTTTTTTTTTTTTTTAGTTGGAATCTCAGTCTGTCGCCCAGGCTGAGGTGCAATGGCATGATCACGGCTCAGCACAGTCTTGACTTCCTCTGCCTCAGCTTTTCAAGTTGCTGGGACTATAGGTGCATACCACCATGCCCAGCTAGATGTATTATTATTTTTTTGCAGAGATTAATTTCCCTAGGTTGGTGTTGAATTCCTGTGCTAAAGCAATCCTCTCACCTTGGCTTCCAAAAGTGCTAGGATTACAGGCATGAGCCACCACATCAAGCCTTGTACTATTTGTTTCTATGAGTTTGACTATTTTAGATTAATCAGATAAGTGGTATCATGTAATATTTGTCCTTCTGTGTATTGCTTATTTCACTTAGCATAATATCCTCCTAGTTCATCCATGTCAAAATGGCAGGATTTCCTTCCTTTATAAGACTGAATGATATTCCATTCTATGTATGTATCATATTTTATTTATCCATTCATTTGTTGATAAACATTTAGGTTGTTGCCAAGTTTTGACTATTGCAAATAATGCTTCAATGAACATGATAATGCAAACATTTCTTCATGAGCTCATGTCAGTTCCTTTGGCTATACAGACAGATGTGGGATTGCTGCATCATATGGCAGTTCTACTTTTCATTTTTTGAGGAACGTCTATGCTGTTTTTCATAGTAGCTTTACCAATTTACATCCCCACTAAGTGTGTGGGAATATGTATTTGTTCTTTTTTCTCCACATTCTTACCAGCACCTGTTATCTTTTTTCGTTGTTTTTTGTTGTTGTTGTTTTTGTAATAGCCATCCTAACTTGTATGAGGTGATAACTCATTGTGGTTTTGATTTACATTTCCCTGATGATTAGTGACATTGAACACCTGTTCATATACATGCTGGCTATTTGTCTTCTTTGGAAAAATGTTTAGTTGGTTTCTTTTCCCTTTTTAAAATTGGGTTACTTGGGATTTTCTTGCTATTAAGTTGTAGAAATTCCCTATACATTTTGGCTATTAAACCTATATAAGATATATGGTTTAAAAAGATTTTCTTTAATTCCATAGGTTACCGTTTCATTTTTATGATTGTTCTTTTTGCTGTGCAGATGTTTAGTTTACTATTTTCTCACTTGTCTAGCTTTGTTTTTATTGCTTGTGCTTTTGGTGTCATATCCAAGAAATGCGATCTCTATCTAAATTTCATTAACAGTTTTTACAGAAATAGAAAAGAATCCTAAAATTTATATGGAATTACAATAGACATTGAATACTCGAAGCAATTTTGAGCAAGAGAAAGAAAGCTGGAGGCATCACATGACCTGATTTTAAAACATATTGCAAAGCTACAGTAATCAAAACAGCATGGCACTGGCATAAAAACAGACATGTAGACCAGTGAAACATAACAGAGATCCCAGAAATAAACCCATGTATATAAAGTAAACTGCTCTTCAAAAAAGGTGCCAAGTATACACAATAGGAAAAGGATCATTTCTTCAATAAATCGTGTTGGGAAAACTGAATATCTACATGTAAAAGAATAAAATGACACCCTTGTCTTACCACAAACACAAAAATTAACTTCAAATCAATTTAAGACTCAAACAGAAGATTTGAAACAATGAAACTATTAGGAAAAAAATTGGGGAAAAGCTTTTTGACATTAACCTTGGCATTAATTGATTTTCAGATGTTGAACCAGTCTTGCATATGTGTGATAAATCCCACTTATTGTGATGTAAAATTGTTTTTATATATGGTTGGTTTTTATTTTCTAAAATTTTGTTGAGAATTTTTTATCTATATTCATAAGATATATTCATTTGTAGTTTCTTTGCTTGTAATTTCTTTGGGTTTCCACATTTTCTTCTATTTCTGCTCTCTCAGAATCTCAGTTGATTTTATGTTTACTAATTCTTTAGACAGTTAAAATCTGCTGTTAAGCTCCTCTAGTCAATTTTTTTATTTCAGTAAATTGTACTTTTCAACTCCAGAATTTAATATTTTTTAGTATATTAATATTCATTGTTTGGCAAGACAATGTTCTCATACTTTCCTTTAATTCTTTAGACATGATTTTTTGTTGTTCAGTTGACATATTTATAATTGACTTAAAGTTTTCATCTAGGAGTCTAATGCTGTTTTTGGGGGGGGAGGGAGAGGTTTTTTTTTCTTGTATATGAGCCACACTGTCCTGTTTCTTTGGGTGTCTAATAATTTTTGTTGAAAAGTGGACCTTTCAAGTAATGCAACGTGGCACCTATGGAAATCATATTACTTTCCAGTGCATATTGCTTTTGCCGTTTGTTGTTGCCGGTGGTGCTGCTGCTGTTTGGTTATTTAGCGAATTTCCTGGACTAATTCTATAAAGTCTGCATTCTTTGTGGTGTGTAGCCACTGAAGACTCTGCTCAGTTAGTTTAGTGGTCAGTGATTGGACAGAGATGTCTTTAAATGCCTTGAACTAATAATTCTACCACAATTTGCTGAAGGACTCTGTTGGGGCTACCCTTAATGATCTGGCAGACAATTCTGCCATAATATTCATTTCCTGCTTGTGCAGAGCATCAAGGTCACTCTCTCATGATCGATTAGGGACTTTTCAGGTATTATCTGGGTATACACACAGCCGTACATTTGTGCATCACCATTTAGAGTACTAGGACCATTTCAGAGCTCTTCAAAGCCCCCATGCACATTTCATTCTTTGTATTTTTTCTTTTAAGTTTTGTGTCATCCTATTTTTTTGTCCCGACTGGTATTATGGCCTCAGAGAACTATAGTATTAAACAATGGCCACTGATTTTTTTTTAATAGACAGTCTACAGATAGAATTTTCCTCACTGACAAAGCTCTGGAATAGGGTAAGAATAAAGACAAGCCCTGAGAATGGAGCTTTCCCAGGGATTTTCCAGACCGAGCAAATAGTGAAAGCTGTCTGGGGATGGGTCTTTGGTGAGCTCCAAATTCATTCTCTCCTCTCAGTGGCTACTAGGTTGTTTAATTTTCCAGTTATCGTATTTCTGGCATTGCAGCTTTTCAAGGCTACCATGAAGCAGGAAAGTAGATTATGGAACTAGGGCAAGTAAAAGTGCTACAGTGCTCTCTGTTTCTAGCAAGATTTAACTGTTTTCTTGAATAAATGCTTCTTAGATTGTTGCAAGCCTTTGGTTAATTTCCAGAGTTTTGAAAAATCACTTTTAACGATTTTTTGCTAGTGTTCTCATTGCTTTTATGGGATCGGGTTAGTGATTTTCTTAATACCTATGGAAGACCCCATGCAGATATTTGGAGTTCTCTCTGTGCAACTCTCTCTTGTCCATTAATCTGTCCTGTGATCTCTAGCTGTCTTGGTTTCCCCAGACTCTCAATGCTATCTGCCCACCTCAGGGAGCCCACCAGGCTCAGCTTCAGTTCCTTCTCCTTGAACCATGTTTTGGAAACTCTCTCAAGGTTTGGACAATTGTAGTACTTTTCTTACTTGCTTCTCATCTCTCAGAGGCCTTGGTCTTTCCTTGGCAGATGTCCAGTATCCTGAAAATCATTGTGTTATATGTTTTTGTCTTATTTGTTGGTTGTTTCAAGTGGGCGGTTACATTCAGTCCCTCTTATTTCATTTTGGCCAGAAGCACAAGTCCCTTTCATGACACATCTTTAAGCTTCATCTGTATTATTAACATTTTCTCCATTTTTAAAGTCTAGACCAACAACAAAACAATAAATCTAGCCCTGTTTTGTAGTATTTGTCAATTTGTATTGCATAAATACTCCCACTATGGCCAATTTCAAGTTATCAACATATGTAATATTTCTACTAGAGATGCAATAGATGTAAATAACCTCAGAAGCATAGATTACAGTAAAATATAGTAAGATAAATAGGAAGTTATGTTTTCAGTATTACTTTGTCTTAAACATAATCTATTTAATTGTAAGTCAATATAATTTCATTTTTAATAGTAACTGTATTTAAAAACAGCTTACAATATTTCTGAAAATTTAACAGTCAGCTTTTGTGAGATAGTATGAGCCATCTGCAGCACACTACTGCTTCTATCTCTGGAGATTAGAATCACTGTGGAAGCATCACAATAAGCTGTTATGCAAGGAGCAGAATTCATCCACCTAGGAACATGTGTGCATGCTCCCTGCTCACCAAGGGTGTTAAGTCACCCTAACAAATACAAAAAGCAAGCATTTGACAACCTTTTACTCTCTGGAAAAAAATGTACCTCTTTACAAAATTCTACTATTAAACATTCATTACTACGGACCTTAAAGTCTTTTCAATTTCCAAGAATTCTCTATTAAAATGTGCAAGGTATTTCCTGTGAGCAGTAATACTTTAAGCCTTTTAATCGGCTAACACCTTTATGGATATTAGGCAGCTAAGTAAGAACATGGCTCTGTGTCATTGGCTCATATGCTCTGTGCTTGGCAGAGGCAGTGGAGGTAGGTGTAGGAGGGAAATTAAAAAGGGAAAGTAGAAATACTCTAATTAAAAAGTGCCTTTTTCATTGTCTTTCAGAAAGCTAGCTCTAGTGCATCCACATATAGGACTGGGTTTTTAAATACAAGAAAAGAGCTGGTGCCTTCTTCTATCTTGGCCTGACTACCAACTAGTAGGAAAGGTCACATGAGCTGCTAACCATTCTATCTTGCCCATCTCCTCAAGAACATGCTAATACTGGAATAAGATATTTGAAAAAAGATAAGACTATCCATAAACCTCACAAGTTTAAAATACCTTTATAACAGTAGCCATGCCAAAATATAAAAGTGCTGGAAATGTTCAGCAGTTCATCAGAGTAAAGAAAAGGGAAACTATAATGAGAAACCAGAGAAAACTAAGGAAGAAGAATTTTCTAAAGAAAACAGAGTTTGTGATGAAATTTGCATCTTTGACTTGAGTTCAAGATATTTTTGCCCGTGATTTAAAAATAAAATTAGAAATGGGTGATATATAATAGCCCATTAATAAATATGTAGAATATGTACAACCTTTTTAATACTCTCGAGGAAGGACAGTACTATTAAGTCAAACCAAGTCCCTCTAACTATAACCTGTACAAAAAGCTGTTATACCCATCTGCCAAGCAGGCAGTGCAAATTCCCAGTCAGCCACACTGTATTTCCAGGTACAGAACACTGCTAGCCCCTTACCCCTACAAAATCTTTATATCACCCCCACCCCTGCAACTCATTTAGTCATGTCCCCTTACTGTCTCCTAATCCCAAACCCCTGGCAACTTATCACTGTCTACAATGGGTGGAGTTTTATAATTTAGATTATATGACTCCAGAAAGAAATAGGCAGAATTGACTTGTCCCCACCTACACAGCTGTTGGAATGTGAATGGCACCTTCTTAAGATTTCTGATTTTTTCCAAGATAAGAAGAAACCTAAAGTGGAAAAGGTCTCTGTCACTAAAAAGGATTGTGAACAAGGTTCACCTTGATAAAGGGCTTAAGGGCAGTACTTTCTCTAGAGCTTAGATGGAACTTGGTGCTCTGTCTTCAAATACAATGTGAAATGGAGCCCCGGGATGGCAGCAGTGGTAATTTACACAAAGGCGTTTGCTTCAGTCAATGTGTTTCATAGAGTATTCTTTCATTTATCTGTTTTACACCGGATGGACTAACAAGAGGAAAAACACTTGAAGTGTGGAGTCAGAAGGATTGGGTTATAATCTTTGCTGCCACTTACTAGTCCTTGGGTCTTAGAACATATTATTAATTTCTGTGATGTTGAAAATATTTATCTATTTTTAAAAGGTAATGATAATTCTGTGAGGTAGGCAAGGGTAAGTGAAGGAATTGAATGACCCAGTGCATGTAAAATAAATGTGTAATCATAAAGCTCTAAATAAATATCAAGGACCGTTAAGCTAAAAAGGGAGTTAAATGTCTCCTGACCCCAGAGACAAATTTAATCTTGGAAAAACAATAGTTTAAAGCAATCTCTTTATTTATTTTTACAAATAGGGTCTCACTCTGTCATTTAGGCTGGATGGAGTGCAGTGGCACAATCATAGCTCACCACACCCAACTCATTTTTTAAAATTTTTTGTAGAGATGGAGGTCTCACTATATTGCCCAGCCTGGTCTGGAACTTCTGGCCTAAAACAATCCTCCATGCCGCAGTCTCCCAAAGTGCTGGGATTTCAGGCATAAGCCACTGTGCCTGGCCTCAAAAGAAACCTTTTTAATGATAGCTGCAAAATCCCAAGATACTAGTGTTCAAGGAAATCTGAGGATAAATTAAAGTCTCGTGCTGCACAGTACTTTATAGAGCTTACTTACAGAACTTAGCTTAAATATAACTTACAGAACTGCTTACTAGTAGGCTAAGTACAGGATGACTATGTAAATCACACTACAAAAGGTTCTGGTCAACTGATACTCATCAAATTATGGTTTCACAAATCACTGGTATTCTTTAGGTTGTACCAAGGTGTTATGCCAGCAAAGTCAATCGGTAGAAGTCATTTACTGATTTGCAGAAACAGTGTTAGTTCATTGGCAAAATTTTCTCCATATCAGGTTTTTTTAGTCATAAATTCCTCTTAAATCCTTTAGTGACTACTGGCAGACACCAGTAGTCACTTGGCTTGCTTTTGTTCGTGGCCACATATTTGTGCCTGTATTTTAAACTGCTAGTTAAAATTTCCAGGCCGGGCATGGTAGCTCATGTCTATAATTCCAGCACTTTGGGAAGTCGAGGCGAGAGGATTCCCTGAGCCCAGGAGTTCAAGACCAGCCTGGGCAACTTGGTGAGACCTCGTCTCTACAATAAATCAAAAAATTAACCAGGTGTGGTGGCGCATGCCTGTAGTTCCAGCTACTTGGAAGGCTGAGGCGGAAGGATCACCTGAGCCCAGTAGGGCGAGTCTGCGGTGGCCATGAGCGTGCCACTGCTCTCCAGCCTGGGCAGTGTGATACTCCAACTCAAAAAAAAAAAATGTCCTACAGTTATATGATGGTATGAAACACACCATCTCAGTCCAACCTGGAAAAGCCACACAAGGGAAGGTGATGGGGGAAAGGGCAGGAGATGCAAGACAGAATGATTGTAACCTGAGACAGTCTGGGAGGCAGAAAACTCTGAAAAGAAGCCAAAGTTTGTAGCCTAGAAGCAAGGTGTGAATGAGATCAGGTAGCTGGAAGAATAGACAGCTGGAGGGGGCTTGAGTTAAATCAGGAGATAAAAGACTTGTTGAGCAGAGCTATTGTATGTGTTAGTATGCCCTCTATTTACATAGGGCTCAGTGCCTATTGAGGAACTAGACGCAAATGCTTAAAGAAATTGGATTAAACTTACAGCAATATTTTATAGGGTTCACAAAGAGCATCCTGACTTCCAAGTGATCTTCTATCCATATTTCAGAAGTACTGAGGTTAGGTTATGGATGACAGAGCCATAGGGGATCATTAATAGGCAAGAGTGATACCCTGGGGATGGTCTTAATTCTTGAAAGGGACACCGTGGAGGAAAACCTTCTCTTCTAACATACTCCTCGGAGTCTCTATTGGAGGAAAGATCTTGGGCTGGTTCCTCTTAAGATGGAAATCACAATGATTCTCTAAGATGACTCTGAGCAGTATGACTGCCCTTTCTGGGAATCAGTGCTCAAGGGGCCACAGTCACAGATCTCAGAAAGTCAGAGCAGCTCTATCTTTGGGTCTTGTTCTAGTCTACGTTTACAGTACAGGCTTACAATGTTGGATTGGCACCCGTCTCAAAGAGAATGGCGATTCTATGTGGATTATCTAGTTTATTTTATCTATAAAAACAGACTTAAGCCAATAACTGAGTCTCAACTTTTATTTATTTTAGCCTGAATCATCCTGTTTGCCTATCTTCATGGAGTCAACAAATAGCTAACTGATAAACATATTCTCACTTAGTGCTGAATCTAACCCAGTGGTTTCTAAGTACTGTAAATGCTGCTAATACTTTGCAAACTTATTTTGTTAATAAATGGTCAATTTTAGGGCTGACATTGATCTTGTTTATCCCTCTCATTTTACAAAAAAGGAAATGGAGGAATAAAGAAGAGGTAACGTGGCTTGCCTAAGTTTATGCTCTAAGTTAGTAACAGAGCTAGGACTAGAGTCCAGGTCTCCTGATTCCCAGGACACTATTTTTAAATTGCATCATTATACAAATAGAGGTATGTACCACTATTTCCACATAAACACCTTGACAAAGTTTTTCTCTTTTGTTAACATTCCAAGTCCTAATGTTGTCTGTTGCAGCAGGAAGGGAGGTGGAGAATTAATCAACGTTGCAGGAAACATGACCTTGTACAAAAGTAAAACTCTGAGGAACAAGCGTGACCTGGTTTTAGAACACCCAATATGCAAAATAAGAAAGTTACAAGACAGGCACACTACACTCAGTAGAACTTTTTGAGGGCATTTAAGATCATTACTTGGCAGAACCCTCTGGGGCAGAGAAATAAAATTAAAATGTTCAAAACCACACTACCAAATGAAGACCAAACAGGAAAAATAAGCATATATGAAAAATAATGAAGAAATAGAATCTATTTGACAAGAACTCAGTTTACCCTGCAAATATCCAGGCTCTAATAACCAGCCTACTGAATGGCCTTTCTCATTCACACAGGTAACAGCACTACCACTCTTCCAGTCACTGAGGCTTAAACTTGGATATCATTTTAAGGTCCCCCCTAAGCCTCATTCCCTTTAGTCTATCCATTACCAAGGCTTGTTTCTTCTTCCTTTGAAATAACTCTAAAATTCTCCTCTTCTTCATTCAGACCGCCAGCATTCTAGATGGGATTCCACTAATTTATGACAATAGTCCTGTTCTCTCCTACTCTAGTTCACCACTGACAGATCCATAGGAGTCACCTTTTAATATGTAGCTTTCTTGATCGCTTCTTTAAGTGACTCTCCAATGCCTATAAGATCAAGTCCTAGCTTCTCAACCAGGTGTTCAATATCCTCCAACAAGTGGGCCCAGCTTACCTATTCCTACATTTTCTCCTCTCTTTCCAAATGCTGCCCTACCCAAGACAGTTCCGATTCCCACCCTTGCCTTCCATCCCCACCCCACATATAACATAGGTAGTCTCCCAACTCCCATATCTGACTATGTAAATCCTACCCAGTCTTTAAAATTCTGCTCAGGTTCTATCTCCTCCACATACCTTTCTCAATCGCCTTTCCAAACCACCACCCATGAGATCAACTAATCTGTATCTTTACAATTTCATTTAGTGCTCACAATGCTCAAAACACTGCTATTCTCTATGTTGTTTTTTTTTTTAGAAATGAAAAAATTAACAGGAAGTTAATTTAGAAAATTTGGAATCTATTTAAAAGTCCTGCTCTGAAACAGAGAAATGGGCAAATACCTATATAGACATACCTTGGAGATACTGAGGATTCGGGTCCATACCACTACAATAAAGTGAACATCATAATAAAGCAAGTCACACATTCTCTTTTGGTTTCCCGGTGCATATAAAAGTTATGGCTACACCATGCTGTAGTCTATTAATTATGACTAAAAATTTACATAGCTTAATTTTTAAAATACATTATTGCTGAAAAAATTGCTAACGATTATCTAAGCCTTCAGCGAGTCATAATCTTTTTGTTCGTGTAGGGTCTTGCCTCAATTTGACAGCTGCTCTGAAGGATGGGGTGGCTGTGCGATTTCTTAGAATAAGACTACAAAGGAATTTGCCACATCGATTAATTCTTCTTTTCACGAAAGGTTTCTCTGTAGCATGTGATACTATTTGATAGCATTTTACCCACAGTAGAACTTCTTTCAAAATTGGAGTCAATCCTCTTAAACCTTGCCACTGCTTTATCAACTTTATTTATGGAATATTTTACATTTCGTGTTGTCATTTCAACAATGTTCACAGCATTTTCACCAGGAGTCAATTCTATCTCAAGAAACCACTTTCTTTGCTCATCTATAAGAAGCAACTCCTCATCCATTTAAAGTTTTATCATGAGAGTGCAGCAATTCAGTCACATCTTCAGACTCCACTTCTAATTCTGATTCTCTGGCTGTTTCCATCACTCCTTCAATTACTTCCTCCACTGAAATCTTGAACCTCTCAAAGTCACTCATAAGGGTTGGAATCAACTTCTTCCAAACTCCATTTGATGTTGATATTTTGATCTCCTCCCATGAGCCACAAATGTTCTTAATGGCATTTAGAATGGTGAATCCTTTCCAGAAGGTTTTCAATTTACTTTGCCCAGATCCATCAGATAAATCACAGTCTATGACAGCTATATTATGAAAAGTATTTTTTTAAATAATAGGACTTAAAAGTTGTAATTATTTCTTGATCTGTGGGCTGCAGAATGGATGTTGTGTTAGGAGGAATGAAAGCATTAATCTCCTTATACATCTCCATCAGAGCTCTTTGGTGACTAGATGCATTATCAATGAGCAGTAATTATTTTGAAATGAATATTTCTAAGCAGTAGGGCTCAACAGTGGGGTTAAAATATTTAGAAAATGAAGCTGTAAACAGATGTTTAAGCTGCCATCCAGGCTTTGTTGCTCCATTGAGTACAGACAGAGTATATTTAGCATAATTCTTAGGGACCCCAGAATTTTCAGAATGGTAAATGAGCATTAGCTTCAACTTAAGGTCACCTGGTACATTAGCCCCTAACAGGAGAGCCAGCCTGTCCTTTGAAGGTTTGAAGCCAGTAGTTGAATTCTTCTCTCTACCATGAAAAAGATGGCATCTTCTTCCAGTAGAATGCTGTTTTGTCTACATTAAGAATCTGTTGTTAGCCGGGCTCGGTGGCTCAGCCTATAATCCCGCGCCTTGGGAGGCTGAGGTGAGTGGATTGCCTGAGTCCATGGGTTCGAGACCCGCCTGGGCAACTTGGCGAGACCTCATCTCTACAATAAATCAAAAATTAGCCAGGTGTGGTAGCCCGCGCCTGTAGTTCCAGCTACTTGGAAGGCTGAGGTGGACGGATCGCCGGAGCCCAGCAGGTCGAGGCTGCGGTGGCCGGGAGCGGCCACTGCACTCCAGTCTAGGCGACAGAGTGAGACTCCAACTCAAAAAAAAAAAAGAATCTGTTGTTTAGTGTAGCCACCTTCATCAATAATCCTAGCTAGATCTTCTGGACAACCTGCTTCAGCTTCTCAATTAGCACTTTCTGCTTCACCCTGTACTTTTTTTTTTTAAATTATGGAAATGGTTTCTTTCCTTAAACCTCATGAATTGACCTCTGCCAGCTTCCAACTTTTCTTCTGCAGTGTCTTTACCTCTCTCAATCTTCATAGAATTGAAGAAAGTTAGGGTGCTCTGGATTAGGTTTTGGCTTGAGGGAATGTTGTGGTTGATTTTATCTTCTATCCAGAATACTCAAACTTTCCCCATATCAGCAGCAAGGCTGTTCAGCTTTCTTATCATTATCTGTTCACTGGAGTAGCACTTTTAATTTTCTTTGAGAATTTTTCCTTTACATTCACACCTTGGTTAACTGATGCAAGAGGCCTAACTTTTGGCCTATCTCAGATTTTACTGTTTCTTCCTCTCTAAGCCTAGTCATTTCTAGCTTTTGATTTAAAGTGAGAGACATGTGACTCTTTCATTTGAACACTTAGCGGCCATTGTAGGGCTATTAATTGGTCTGATTTCAATATTGTTGTGTCTTCTGTGTAGGGAAGCCTGAGGAGGAGAGAGATGGAGAAGTGGCCAGTTGGTGGAGCAGCCAGAACACACATAACATTTATCGATTAAGTTCACTGTCTTTATGGGTACGGATTGTGGCACCCCAAAACAATTACAATAGTAACATCAAAATCACTGACCACAGATCACTGTAACATATATAAGAATAATGGAAAAGTTCAAAACATTGAGAGAATTACCAAAATGTGGCACAGGGACGTGAGTGAGCACATGCTGTTGGAAAAACGATGCTGATAGACTTACTCAATGCAGAGTTGCCATAAACCTTCAATCTATGAAATATGCAATATCTTCAAAGTGCAACAAAGTGAAATGTAATAAAACGAGGTATGTCTGTGTACCCTTGATGATTTTCTGTGACTATGGGGAGGACCAGGCCATCAGTTGAAGGATTCCCTAATTTTTCTTTTTCACAAGATGAAAATATCATCCATTGGAACATCTTAAATGTTCTTAATGATACATTATCCATTTATTATAGAATCAGAGAATCTTAGACTATATGAGAGGGAAGAGACTTTAGATCATCAATCATACATTTTACATGAGAAAAGTGAGATTAGCTTCTGTTTCCTGGGATTTCTGATGTTTTCTTTCTTCTTAGAAAGCTGCTGCTGGTAAATTAACATAAAAATTTTAGAAAGAAATTCAGCAATGTATTGAAGCTTTTAAAATGCTCTCAGCTTTTGATCCAGTAATTTGACTGCTGGAAAGCTATACTGAGCAAATAACCCTGAATATATATAAAGATCTTTATGTACAGAAGTATCTATCTCAGCTTCATTTACGACAATGGAGATAAATGGAAGAAAACTTAAATATCCCCCAACTGGAAACTAGTTAAGAACATTATGATATACCTAACCTGCCCCAATGAAATGTTATGTAAACATTTAACACAGTATCTCTCAGGCCGTGCGTGGTGGCTCATGCTTATACTCCCAGTACTATGGGAGGGAGAGGTGAGAGGATTGCCTGAGCCCAAAAGTTCAAGACCAGCCTGGACAGCATGGCAAGACCTTGTCTCTACAATAAATCAAAAACTTAGCTGGTCATGGTGGTGCACACCTGTAGTTCCAGCTACTTGCAAGGCTAAAGTTGAAGGATTGCCTGAGCCTAGCAGGTCAAGGCTGTGGTGGCCATGAGGGTGCCACTGCACTCCAGCCTGGGTAACAGAGTGAGACTTGGACTCAGAAAAACCCAAAAAAACATATTGTCTCAATCTCACCTGGTAGAGTCACTTCTCCACAAGAGAAATTAGTAGTGGGAAGGGTAGGATATGCAAAGAGTGTTATTATAGATAATTATGTATAGGAAATTTCTACAAATTATTTAGAAAAGAAAACTGGATAGAAAAATGTATATTAAGGATGAGCTCATTTAAAATGCATGGAGGGGCTGTGCACAGTGGTTCACACCTGTAATCCCAGCACTCTAGAAGGCTGAGGTGGGTGGATAGCTTGAGGACAGAAGTTCAAGACGAGCCTGGGCAACATAATGAGACCTCATCTTTACAAAAAAAAAATCAAAAAAATTATCCGGGTGTGGTATTGCACATCTGTAGTCCCAGCTAGTCAGGAGGCTGATGTGGAAGGACTGCCTGAGCCCCCGAGGCTGTGGTGAGCCATGTTCATAGTACTGTACTCCAGCCTAGGTAACTCAATCAATCAATCAATCAATCAATAAAATGCATGAGCGGGAAAAACTGCAAAGATTTCCTTATTTTAAGCCACATTGTTTGGTTTTGGTATGTATTCATTATTTACTGGTTTAAGTAACTTTTTGTAATTTTTTATCTTAAAATCATTTCAAAGACATTGAAAAGTTGCAAAAATAATACAAAGAACCCCCATGTACTCTTCACTCAGACTCCCTGTTATCATTTTTCAAATATTTAAGAAGTCCCTCTGTCTCATTTAAGAAGATTTGGTCAATAAGCTCCTTTGTGAACACTGTCACTTTAGATTCCAAAGTGAAGGGTCAACAGAAAGGGGACAGGTTCATTTCTCATTGCCTGTGGGATCTGGGGTGAAAGCCAACCCAAGACTAGTAATCAGATGCAAGACTTTTAACCAATTACATTGCCTATTATTTGCTATAATCAGTGTCATTCCATTCTGCTTTTCCCTTGACTACTTCAAGGAACATCATGCAGACAAAGTGATAATGAGTGTTGAGCAACAGATTTAAACTCCCCCCCACGCAGCTGAGTGACTTGAGGAAGACAAATATATATTTTTTGCTCATGTCTTCTCCCTAGTGAAAATGAAAAGTATTGATTTAATCCAGCTGCTAGTGGTTCTATAAAATTCCCCTGGACATCAGAGAGAAGTAGAAGAAAGAGCATACAAAAATAAAAACACTTCATGTCCATAGCCATGAAAATACATCATGCAAATTAAAGTACCCAAATTTTAACATAGATATGGAGAATTTTTACCCTAAAATTGAAGAGTCTTCTTTATTATAGACATTTTAGTGGTAGTAGAGGCCTTTGGGTCATCCAGAACTGTCCAAAAAAACTTTCTGCAGTGATGACAATGCTCTGTATCTGTACTATCCAATACAGTGCCATGAGCCACATGTGGCTATTAAGTGCTTAAAATGTGGCCGGTGCAAATAAGTAACTGAATTTATTTTATTTCATTTTAATTTATTTAGATTTAAATAGCCACATGTGGCTAGTGGCTCCTGTACTAGACAATGGAGATCTAGACATTTCTCCATCCTAAGTAGAAATTCCCTCTCCAGTTCCCCTGATTTCTCTGCTCTCTCCCTTATAATCACATCCACTCCTAACAGCTCCACTTATAAATGATGGTATTCAATCCTGGCTGCATATTAGATTCACCCGGGGAGTGATTTTAAAATGTTAATGTGGGGGAAAGGGGTAACCTAAGCATGGGTATTTTTTAAAGGGTATTTAATATGCAGCCAGGGTTGAGAACATTTGATCAATATGCTGATGACTTCCAATTTTATATTTCTAGTTCTCCATGCTGAGCTTCAGATACTGACTGGACCTCTCCTCCTGATGTCCCAAACAAAAACCTCAAACACCAACATATCCAAATGTGACATGATTATGAATCCTTCACATAGTAATTACTGGACTTGCTTTTGCCATTTTGCTATTTGTTTTCTGTATGTCTTATATATTTTTTGTTCCTTCATTATTCCCTTCTTTGTGTTTAGTTGACTTTTTGTCATGTATCATTTTAATTCACTTCTCAGGTCCTTTTTTGTATATTCCTCAGTTATTTTCTTAGTGATTACCATGGGGGTTACAATTAACAGCTTAAATGTATAGCAAACTAGTTTGAATTAATAACGACATAGCTTTAACTGTATAAAAACTCTATGCAGCTCTATCCCTTCCACTTTCCGTTTTTATTGTCAAAAATTTCTTATATGTTATGTGTCCACTAACATAGATTTGTATTTTTTGTTTTATGCATTTGTCTTTTAAATCATATAGGAAAAAAATAAGACGTACAAGCCAAAAGTACAATAATAATGGCTGTTACATTTAGCTATGTAGTTACAACTACCAGTGTTTTTTTATTTTTCCATATGGCTTCAAATTGCAATCTAGCCTGAGAGATTCCCTTTAGTATTTCTTGTTGGGCAGTTCAGTAGGCAACAAACTCCCTCAACGCGTGTTTGTCTAAGAATGTCTTAATCTTGCCTTCATTTTTGAAGAATAGTTTTATAGGATACAGAACTCTTTATATTGGTTGAGAGCGTTGGTTGAAAGTATTGGTTGAGAGGTTTTCTCTTTTAGCACTTATCATCTACTACATTCAGATCTCATGGTTTCTGAAGAGAAATTGAATGTTACTTTTATTGAGCATCTTTTGCATGTGACAGTCACTTCCGTCACTGCTTTTGCCTTTTGACAGTTTGATTATAATGTGCCTCAGTGGAGATCTCTTTGAGTTTTTCCTTTTTGGAGTTCTTTGAGCTTCTTGGATGTGTAAATTCATATATTTTATCAAATGTTGGATGTTCTGGCCATTATTTCTTCAAATATATTTTGTGCCCCTTTTGCTTTTCTTATTCTGGAACTCTCATTACGCATCTGTTGGTATACTTGTTGGCTCACACTTCTTTGAGGCACTGTTCATTTCTCTTCGAGTTTCTGCTTCTCAGACTTGATGCTTTCACATGATATATCATCAAGTTCAATTCTTTCTTCTACCTGCTCAAATATGCTGTTCAGCATTTGGCAAACTCTGCTAGGGAGACCACTCCAACTCTGAGAAACTCTGGAACTCTGAGAAAGTTCAAATGGCAGAAAAAAACAAAGACAATTCCCTAATCCAATTCCTTTTCTTCGTATAATAAAATACATATTATTCCCCACGACACCAGCAAGCTACATTAGGAATGCAGGCCACTGTCCCCATGGCTGCCTCCAAGCTAAGGAGCGGGAAATGATAGGTGGTTTGGTAGCAATGTCACAAAACTCTTACCAAAAGTTAGTCGTTTCTTTCTTCATTAAGAATTACTCTGGTTATTGTAAATTTTTAAATTAGATTCAAGAGTTCAGGAAAAGTTGATTGTGACTCTTTTTGGCCAGGCTAATCAATGCTTTAGCAGAGGGATAGGTTTTTGGAGTTTTCAACTCTACCATTTTTGATGCCATCCTTTTTTTAAAAAATCAAAGTCTTCATGAAATTGTTCACATATTTATCCTTCCATTTAAACTTTTTTGTTCAGCTTCATATAAAATCTGAACTGGATACCTTTGTTATTTATGTCTTAATATGGGAAAGAAAATTATATTTTATAAGGTTGAGTCTGTTCAATAACATAATGTGCTTCACTATTCTCTTTGAACTTTTTTTTTTTTTGAGTCGAGGTCTTGCTCTGTCACCCAGGCTGGAGTACAGTGGCATGATCACAGTTCACTGCAGCCTTGACTTTCTGGGTATAAGCAATCCTTCTGCCTCAGCCTCCCAAGTAGCTGGGACTATAGGCACGCACCACCATGCCTGGCTATTTTTTAATTTTTTGTAGAGACAAAGTCTTGCTATGTTGCGTAGACGTGGGCTTGTTTTATTTCCTTCAGTGTCTTTTTTTACGCGATACTGTTCTTTCCTAGTTAAATTTATTTATAGATGTCTTAAGATGTCATTATTATGAATTGGATTTTTTTCAATTTCAATTTCTGAGTGATGATGATGATGATTTAAAAATTTTTTAAAGCTATTGATATTTGTATATTTTTCTTGCATTCTGTCACTTCACCAAAGTTTCAGGAGTTCTAACAGATTTTTGTAAAGTTTCTTGAGTATTTTATTATACAAGTATCTCATTTGCATATAAAGGTACTGTTGTATTTATTTATTTATTTAATTGAGTTGGGGGTCTGACTCTGTCACCCATGCTCAAGCATAGGGGCATACAGTGAATGGCTCACCATAGCCACAACTCCTGGGCTCAGGTGATCCACCCTTCTCAGCCTTCTGAGTAGCTGGGACTACAGGCATGTGCCATCATGCCCAGCTAATTCTTTTGATTTTTTTGTAGAGACAAGTCTCACTATGCTGGCCAGGATTGTCTTGAATTCTTGGGCTCTAGCAGTCCTTCCACCTCAGCCTCCCAAAGTGCTGGGATTACAGGCATGAGCCATTACACCCGGACTTCGGTTCAAATATTTATATTTTCATGTTTTTCTCTTATTAAATTAGTCAAACCCTCAAATTGAATAATAGTAGTGATAGTAGCGCCCCTATCTTGTTCTTGGTTTTGATGATAGTGGGTCCAGTATTTAACAATTTCTGATATTTATTATTGATTTGAGTTAAATAATCTCTTATGCATAGGTAATTTACTTCTGTTGTAATTTTACTCAGATGTTCTAAAAGAAGTGGGTGTTCTAACTCCAGTAAGGATGGCCATCATTAATAAATCAAAGAACAGATGCTGGCATGGGTGAGGAGAAAAGGGAATGCTTCTACACTGCTGATGGGAGTAAAAGCTAGTTCAACTTCTGTGGAAAGCAGTGTGGCAATTCCTAAAAGAACTAAAAATTGACCTTCCATGTGATCCAGCAATCCCCCTCCTGCATATATATCCCCTGAAACATAAATCATTCTTCCAAAAAGATTCCTGCACATGCATGTGTATTGCTGCACCATTCACAATGGCAAAAACATGGAACCAACCCTACTGCCCATCAAAAGTGGACTAGATAAAGAAAATATGGTGCATATACATGATGGAGTATTATGCAGCCATAAAAACAAACAAAATCATGAACTTTGCAGCAAATTGAATGGAGTTGGAGACCATTTTTCTCAGTGATCTGTCACAGAAACAAAGAACTGAATGCCACATGTTCCCACTCATAAGCGGGACACATTAGTACAAGAGAGGGTTTGGCAGTTGCTGGGCACTGCTAGGGGAAGGAGGAAGGAAAGGGAGCACATAACAACACAAAGGGGCTGGGCTCGGTGGCTCAGCCTGTAATCCCAGCACTTTGGGAGGCCAAGGTGAGAGGACTGCCTGAGTCCACAGGTTCGAGACCAGTCTGGGCAACTTGGCAAGACCTCGTCTCTATAATAAATCAAAAAATTAGCCAGGCATGGTGATGTGCGCCTGTAGTTCCAGCTACTTGGAAGACTGAGGTGGAAGGATCACCTGAGTCCAGCAGGTCGAAGCTGCGGTGGCCGGGAGCGTGCCACTGCACTCCAGTCTGGGCAACAGAGTGAGACTCCAACTCAAAAAGCAAAGCAAAACAAAAACTGTCCAGCACATCTTATTAGTCACATCAAATACCTAAATCTATATTAATCACTGTCCAAGGAAATGGAATCACTAATCACCAATATTGACTTGGCCTTAGGCTAATTAAGACTTTTTTTTTTTTTTTTTTAGGCAAAGGAGAGGCTTCTTGCCTGAGCACATGACTGTATGGGGAGGTAGTTAAGCATACAAACAAAAGTGGGACTCTGCCAACAGAGCATTCCTCCATCTCTATCTCCACTACTCTTTCATATAATAATTCAATACATATTTACTGAGAGCCTACTATGTGCCCGGTTCTGAGAATAAAGTAGTACATATGACAAGTAAGATTTTTGCTATTAAGGAGTTTATATTGGGTTGGGAGAGCCAAATGTTAAAATAGTAAACAAATAAAACTATGATCAATTCAAATAATGATAAGTTCTTGAAGATCTTACCTAGGAGAAAATCTTAAAGAAAATAAAGCTAGGGTAATGAGATGGAGAGTGACATGTGTAGGGCTTGAAAGAGTGGTCTTGGAAAGCTTCACTGAGAAGACATTTCATCTGAAACCTAGATGATAAGAAGGAAACTGCAGATCTGTGGAAGAGGATTATAGGCAGCAAACTGCATGTGCAAAGGCCTTGAGATGATCATTTGCTTGACAGGTTTGAAGAGTAGAAAGAAGGCCAGTTTTCTCTTAAGTACCATTGTGTTTTATATAGCCACACCTGAGCACATGACCATCCCTACATTGCTATCTAGCAAACTTTTACCAACCCTTCAAGGCACAGTTTAAATATTACTTCCTCTGCAATGTCTTCACCTGCCTTCCCAGTTAGAGTTGAACCCTTCCTTCTTTGTGTCCCTTCTGTAGATTAGAATCCCTGTCATACTGTAGTATGTTTAACTTATTTACATTTTTGTCTTACCCTCTGTACTCAGAACTGGAGAAAGGGCAATGTCATTTATATATGTATATGGGGGGGACCCAAAATAATGGAATTTATTTATTTAAAAATGTGTATTTATTTTTACATGCTTAAACTTCAGTCACGTTCAAAGTACTCTCCATATGATGCAATACATCTATTGAGACACCTTTTCTACTGCTCAAAACAGTTTTTGAACTCATCAGTTTTGACTCTTTCTAGTGTTTCTGCTATTTTTTTGTTTCACCTGGTCCATATCAGGAAAACATTTCCTTTGAGGACATTTTTCATCTGGGGAAACAAAAAACAAAGTCGTTTGGGGCGAGATCAGGTGAATAGGGAGGGTGGGGCAATTTTGGTCAAAAAGTGTTAAACGCTCAACATGGTGTGGGAAGGTGTGTTGTCATGGTGGAAGAACCAGTCACTTGTTTGCCACAACTTGGGATGTTTCTTCTGACGATTGTGACCACCTTCTCAAAACTTCCAGATGAAAACTGTTTGACTTTTTTATCGAGAGAAACAAATTCTGAGTGTACTACAAGGGACCCACTCTCCAAAAGAAAATTCCAGCTTTTGGTGGGGTCTCCCCTCATATTTGTATTCCCTACTACCAAATGCTCTGATTCTGACAAATAGTAAATGCATAGGAAATACTTATTGAATTGAAACACTGAATATTACTATTGCTGTCACTATTATAGGCTTTTTTTATTATAGGCTTTTTGGAGCATGTAAAAGAATTCACCTTTATTGAATTATTTAAGAACATAGACTCTGGAGTCAGAAGCCTGACTCCAACTGCATTTATACCACTCCCTAGCTGTGTGACCTTATAATATTTACTTAGTCTCTCTGTACTTCAGGTTTCTTATCTATAAGATGGGAGATAATAATGATCACTGTCTAAAAGTGAAGATTTATTTAAATAATCTATATGAAACCTAGCACACACAGTAACACATAATAAGTGTTCAATAGTAACTTGTTATTTATAAATTAATACAATTGTTGGGTTAATAAGATGTATACACATGAAAAACAAAATACTACAAATACATCACTGTACAGAACTGTTCAAGTTTTGGCAGCATCATGACCTCAACAAAGCATTGCTGAATAAATGAGTGAATGAATAAAATAGCCACAGTATAATCTGTGCTGGTATGATCATTTCTGGAGCACTGGGTTCACATCTGAGCATCAAATTGTAAGAAAATCAAAGGATAGTATAACTAGAAACAGACTACAGGGATGCTCCAAATTCTGGAAACTATCTGATAAGAAGGGCAATTGAAGAAACTGGGAATGTTAATTCTAGAGAAGGAAATACTGGGGCAGAGGGAACCATCATTACTGACATCAAATATTTGAAGGTTATCACGTGGAAGACAGGAGAGCTTTGCCAGGCGATAAAAGTTGTAGGCAGAACTTGGAGCAGGGGATAAAAATTGTAAGCAGGTGATTTCAGCTATACATAGAGAATCACTTGCTGAAAGTCAGCTCTCACCATGCAAAGGATGACATGGTGAGTTTCCCATCACTGGAGGTGCTCATTAATTGAACAGTCACTTAACAAGAATGGTGTCAAGGGGACATTTTCATTGGGCTAAAGGTTACTCTATATGACCTTTGGGTTTCCTCAAAGGAGGTCCAAGATCTGGACTTTTCAGGGAAAAACTAGTGTTACTATATTAAAATTAGGGAGTTCTCAACATGGTAATCTGAAAGGAGTCAAATGCACTCAAAATCAACACCCCGCAACCTTCTCTGATCAGCCCACCATTGTGCTTTTGTACATGAAATTTCCACTATAGTCACTCTTTGGATTAGGCATTCAAAGTGCATTCAAATGTAATTTTTTCCTACAAGAAGTATGGCTTTAAGTGACATAGCCATTGTGACCAGCTTCTATTACAGTGCTTGACATATAAAGTAAGAGCTATTTATTGAATGTGTTATCAACTATTCACACTTTCTGCAAATTTATTAGATTAAGTTTACTAGCTTTAGAAGAATCCTGAAGAGATGGACAATTGGACAGTAAGTTTGGACAATGAAGAGAGGTCAAAAGAATCTCACCATTTAAGCTACAGTCTTCATGTTACACAGTGCAAGCCACATGCAGACACCAGGCCCCTCTGAAGGCACTGTGTTTTTTTGTTTGGGTTTTTTTTTAAGGTAGAAAGCCAGTCTTTCCTCCTCGCAGATGAAGTCCTGTACTGGGCAGGAGTCTGGGCTGGGATTTGCCAAAGCCACTTTGCACCCTGGCCTTCTGCCAAGCCCATCGATTTAGCTCTTTAAATCACATCATTTAAGCCTACAAATGTCACAGATCCCATTAGACAAACTCCTCTGGCCAGCCACAAAGAAAAGAGAGAACATGATAAGCCCTCTGAGGCAGCCTGTTAGACCATTCTTAATCTTTCATGCTTGGAGGACTACATTGGGAATGGGGTTCACTGGCAGAATGGCATGAAATACTCGCTGGCTTTGTTTTTTCTGTCAAGAATATACCTCAAGGCTTGGCTTTGTTAATGGTAGATGAGTGCATCTGCCAAGATTAAAGGTAAAGGGTAATGGGAAGAAACCTTCCTGATAGTACATCCTCAAGAGACACCAACAACTTCATCATTAGTGACTTATTCCTAAAATAATGGCAGAAGAAGCCTAACAGCAAACATATGGAGAAAGAGAAAGTTAGTCTCAGAGCCTAGAGTGAGGTTGAGGCTAAAGCTATAAGTGAGAGTCAGGTATCTCCAGCTGTGGAGATGGAAAAAAAAGGGGAACTGGGCAAGTCATTAGACATCTACTTGAGCCTGCATGTTGACACAATGCAGGGAACCCATTTTTGTACTATTTTCAATATATAGTGCAGAGGTGGGCATGGCTACTTAACATAGATTTCCAAGGCTGGACACCAGGCCTTTCCTTTACCCTCCATCACATCTTCCCTGTCCTAGCCAGACATCTCTTTATTTCCAAGATCACAGCAACATTCCTAATGAAGGAATCCATGTTATGATATTACTAGCTATTAGCTACGTGGTTTATTTCTTCCAAGGGTAGTCTTGAAGACGTAGTGCCTTAAAGCAAAAGAGTAATGTTAGTAGTGCATTCTCAGGCAAATTTCTGTAGATATTTTTTTCTACAGAGAAATACAATCACACATCTTTTAAGATAGCCCACTGGAAATGAAATAGACCAGATTAATTCCAAATGCAAGATAGGGGAAGGAAAACTAGACCTTGAATCGACTATATATCATGCAATTATACATGCTACAAGTCTCAAATTACCATGATTTTATTGTTGTCTCTCTTCACTCTTTTAACTCAGGCATTTGGCATATAGTGAGAATTCAATGAATGGTTCTGCTCATTGCCTTCATTGTTATTACTATTAGAGGCAGTAGCCTTCATTGTTATTACTATTAGAGGCAGTAGTAGTAATAGTGCCACTTCAGTACCTGGCACAGTGCCTGGGACATATTAAGTATTTGAAACTATAATAATCATTTTAATCTCTATTGCCCTGGCTCCTGGCATAATGCCTGTCACATCATAGGACACCGATTGAGTTAGTTCCCTTCATTCTTACTTTTCCCTGGGAAACATTTTTCTTCTACTTGCCCCAAAGTTATGCCTTCCCAAAGTGACTGTGGAGCTTCCTATGACAATAAGACTGAATCCAGCACCACCAGCGGTACCACCTGAAAAAAACATCCAATCTTTTCCTCCATGTAGCCTCTTAAGTGGCAAATGGGCAACAAGACCATTTTTTAGATGGGGAGACTGAGATTATGAGCTATTGCCTTGGAATTTTAGCTCACCTCTAATCCCTAAATTCTATTAAGCCTGAAAAATAAGCCCCCCACTTGCCTCTAACCCATCTCCCAACTAGGCCATAATCTCATCACCTTTCTTGTTGTACTCTGCAGTGTCTGGACTGCCCTCACATTTTTATATTTGATTCATACTCAAAGGACTAGCTTAAGTGCTACCTTCTTCAAGAAAATGTTTCTGAAACCTCCAGCCCTCACTGAGCAGGAACCTGTTATTTCATATCCCCCGACCCCCACTCACAGTGACTAGCAGAGTGCTAGGCACATTATAGCCTCTCAGTGTGCAAATAATGATTAAATAAATAAATATAAACTGCATTGGGTGGTTAATCCTCTCTTCAAGAGGTCACAGGAGGTCATGTAGAGGCTAGGAGACAGTCTACTATTAGTATCATTAAAGTCACTTGTGCAGAGGCTCAGCCTATAATCCCAGAACTTTGGGAGGCTGAGGTGAGCAGATTGCCTGAGCCCACGGGTTCAAGAATGGCAACTTGGCGAGACCTCATCTCCACAATAAATCAAAAAATTAGCTGGGCATGGTAGCACTCACCTGTAGATCTGGCCTAGCGGGTCAATGCTGGGATAACCGTGAGCGTGCCATTGCATTCCAGCCTGGGCGACAGAGTGAGACTCCAACTCAAAAAAACAAAAATCACTTGCTGTTTAGTGGCAAATACCTGCTCTACATGCCACTTTCCTTTAGCCACTGTTGAGTTACTTGAAAGAAGTGAAAGAAAATATCAGTGTTTCTTGAGACAGCCAAACTGCACTCTGTTCTTCTGAGACTTGGCACAGAGAGAAATTTGTCATTTGGGCCTGTTCGGGGCAGGAGGCAACATTCATCTTCAAATACTAACTTCCCAGAAGATCACAAGCACATGAATTGCAAATGTCACTTGATGTAATATATGTTTCTTTCTCTGCCAAAGCAGGGATGCCATTACCTGGAAGAGTGAGGTAAATGTTTGTGGAAGCTTCATGTTTCTTCTTTTCTTACATTCAGAAGATAAGACAAGGAGCTCTTTTTCACATTTCCATTTCCTTTTGCTGGCAAAACAGTTAAGTAATGAAAGACACTGAAATAGGTCCATCTTTAGCCTCTAGAGTGTCCCGGAGGCCTCAGGGATGAGAGGGAAGGGGGGGCCACTCACCTAATGAATCTGAGCCTTATTTTCTCCCCTGTGGAGGATCATCATTTCTATCTCAGAGGGCTAGTACAAAGAGTCAGTGAGTAATGTGCATGAATTTGATCTCTAAAGTATGAGACAAGAGCTCTGTACTGTGCTTTATTCTATGTGATTGATGGCAAAGGCTATCTTTTATTCTTGGCCTTCCAGAGAAAGTTTAAACACATTGTGGGAGTTCAATAAATAGGTTTTTACTTTAAAATCAATTCTATTAAATATAAGCTGGCTTTAGAAATGGTACAAATAAAACAGACCATTCACTTCTTATAATTAAATCAGATTCTCAGATCTGTTAGCTTCTTGATTTGAAATGGTGGAGAAAACAATCATGACTGGGCAGAGGAGGTACATGCTTATTTTTTTGCAGATGGCTTTGGCCTATTTGAGTCAATACCCCTTCCCCAATGAGCTGCTACAAGAAGCAGGGTCGCAGTTAGCACCAAAACAGGATTTCAGTCCAGGTTGTGCATCTGGGACAGCTGCAAATGTGATCTTGAAAATTAACACAGGCCCACAGAACCAGAGCCCACAGGATACTGGCCAAAGATGAGTTCCAGCTTTTCATCACCAATCAGAAGTATTACTATGTGTATTTTCAGGTGGCAGAAGGAAAAAAATGCGGGAACTAGCTTAGCCATATCTTAAGAGGTTTATCCTGTGCCAATTGCTTTTATAAGGTAAAAATTTATTTTTTTAGTGCAGGACCTGGTACAGGGAGCTGTTAATAAATGATTGCTGCTAATAATCACAAAGGATTTGAGTAACTTATACAAGGTCATAGAGCGGGTTATCATGGTCTAAGTAAACGCACGGCTGCTATCTCTTGACACCAGTAAATCGAGAGGTTGGGAACTGGTGGAGAGAAGTTTATTTCTGAATTTGAATTCAGGGAGCAGAACCTGGCTCCTAGCATCTCTGGAACTGGTCTGCTCGCCACTTAGGTTTCACAGTCCGTTTTTATAAGTTTAGAGTTGCTGGTACCTATACATTGACTATGTAACTGACAGAGCATTGCATAGAACTCAAGTTACAGCTGCATTTTGTTAACAGTAACATTTATGGTCTGCATTTCCTGGCACCAGCTACCAAAAAACAGTTCATAGTATTATCAGTAACACCAAACTGAAGAGTTGAGCAAGTTTGCCATAGAATCAGGGAGTTTACAGAGCCTACTACGAAGTAACACATCATTCACTACAACATGTTGATAATTAGTAGTTATAACATGCAAAAAGTTATATAAATTAGAAGACATATGATTACATGGGTGTTATATTTTCAAACCTATGACCACTAATAAAGGGGAGTAAATAGGGATTCATTTCTCTCAATTGAGTGAGTGTAGTCTGCAGGGGTTAAGTGTTCTTTGAAGTGACTTAACAGGGAAGGTATAGGAGATAAGGGGATAGACTTTCTTTTGCTAATTCTCAGGAATGTAGATGCCCACAGGACCACTGGAACATTATGCCTTTAAGGGTTGTGGCATACGGACAGACAATAGTGGGTTTTCTTATTATTGTAAGTGGTAAAACCAGGGTTTGAGCTCAGGTCTTTCTGACCCCAAAGCCTGGGCTTTTTCTGTTATACCTCTTTGCAAGAGGAAATAGATTGTGTCATTAAAGCAGATTAGGGTTTTTTTAACCCCTTAGCAAGGCTGCCTTCATAACTGGTCACTTGAGGTCTTCAGGTATCTAAGAATATTTTTGGTCTTCTTTTCCCTCCTCCCTCAGCTTTCTAAATTGCTATGAACCATGGCCCAACTGTACTACAAAAAGGTCAACTACTCACCATACAGAGATCGCATCCCCCTGCAAATTGTGAGGGCTGAGACAGAGCTCTCTGCAGAGGAGAAGGCCTTCCTCAATGCTGTGGAGAAAGGGGACTACGCCACCGTGAAGCAGGCCCTACACGAGGCTGAGATCTACTACAATGTCAACATCAACTGCATGGATCCTCTGGGCCGGAGTGCCCTGCTCATTGCCATTGAGAATGAGAACTTGGAGATCATGGAACTACTGCTGAACCACAGCGTGTATGTGGGTGATGCACTGCTCTATGCCATCCGCAAGGAAGTGGTGGGTGCTGTGGAACTTCTGCTCAGCTACAGGCGGCCTAGTGGAGAGAAGCAGGTAAGAAAATCCCCACAGCTTGGGAAATGCCAGGGACAAGAGTGCATCAGGGTCAGAAATCTTAAAACTAGGGAAGATTAAGTAGTCTGGAATTGAGAATATCTTAGAAATTGCATCGGTGATATCCTAGAGCTACCCTGCATGGCCCACAGTTTTACTCATTTGCCTTTTTCTTATTAGTACTTGCCCATATACATTCAATACTCAACAACCTAAAGGTGTGCTCATTTCCAGAATATTCGAGCTCCTTCTACCCTCCCTACCTCCTGCTTTTTGTCTTCATTTTCTTCCTCTACCTAAAGATTACATTCTAGAAAAGGAGAGACCAAACACAAATCTGAGTTTTCTCTTCACCAGCCTCTCTCCTAAAGATAAAACAGGATGCCTTTAAACTTGAGTGCCATGGTGCAGATGCAGTAACTGTCAAGTAACTGCATTCCAACCCTAGATGTTTGGGATTTTGCTTCTGTGACTCCCATATCCCTCAAGGCATCTATGTTTGATACTCTGAGGTCATCTTTGGTTCATCCCTCTCTCTTGTCCCCATATCCAATCCCTATACCCTGTGGTTCCTTGTGTCCCAGTATCTCTTAAGTAGTTTTTTTTTCCCACTCTAGCCCAGCTTTCACATTCTTGCTCTGGTTCACATCATCTCTCTCTTAGATAAGTGGTTCCTAAAGTATGGTCCCTGGACTAGCTCAGCATTACCTGGAAAATTCCTAGAAATGCAAATTCTCAGGCCTGTAGGGATTCTCAGACCTCAGACCTACTGAATTAGAAACTCTGAGGAGAGGTCCAGTAAGCTGTGCCTTAGCAAAGCCCTCCAGAGGATTCTGATGTATACTCAGGTTTAAGAACCACTGTTCTAGACTAATATAAAACTCCTCTAAGTTGTCTCTCTGTCTGTAGCCTCTTCCACTATCTCGAGAAATCCTGAACAATGATGCTCGTTTATTCTCCCTAAAATAACAACAATCCTGTCATTCCTGTCCATCCTTTTGTAGCTTCCCTCCCACTGTCTAAAGGTTCACTGAAAATGAACCTACAATAGGCAGATTAATAGAAGAAAAAAATTATTAAAATTTAATAATATACATATGGACAAGGGAGCTATACACAAAGTATAAGACTCAAAGAGAGGCCAGATTTTTTTTTTTTTTTTTTTTTTTTTTTTTTGAGTTGGAGTCTCACTCTGTTGCCGCAGCCTCGACCTGCTGGGCTCCGGCGATCCTTCCGCCTCAGCTTTCCATAGTAGCTGGAACTACAGGCGCGCGCTACCACGCCCGGCTGATTTTTTTTCTGATTTATTGTAGAGATGAGGTCTTGCTTGCCCAGGCGGGTCTCGAACCGCGGGTTCAGGCATTCACTCACCTCAGCCTCCCAAAGGCGCGGGATTACAGGCTGAGCCACCAAGCCCGGCTGAGAGGCCAGATTATTAAGGGTTAAATACTCTCTTCATTGGGGAGAGATGTATGGACCTGGAAAGCAGACACTCTCTTTGTAAATGATTGTCTTTTGAAGCTGATTGGTACTAAAAAGTTAAGGGAATTAAAGGGCAGGACTGCACAGGAATAAAGGTTATCTTGTTAAGCAGATAAAGGTCCCCAGGTAATTTCTTAGAGCTACCTCAGAAGAATAGATGAAAAGTCTGCCTGGGTGTGGTGATGATTCCCAGTATCTTCAGTGGGTGATCTTTCCAGGTTATTTGATAAGATTTCTAGAAAGAGGGTCTTAAGACAATTCCATGTCTTTTGTTAAGAAGCATTTTCAGTCAAATAAGGAAAGTCCAGAGAGTCCCTCTGGGTTATTTGAGAAAGAGGATCAGAGAGACAGAGATGGGGGAAGGTCATAGGGATAGAAGGCTTGGTTCTGAGGCTTATTTCTGAGGCCTTCTGATTTTCAAAGCACTCAGCATGTTGAAGTGCCATATTTGAGGGAGTCATTTTCTGCACCTCAACACTTTCAATAACTACAATGTCTCCTCATTAGAAGAAAAACCAACCCATGAAGCTAACACTCAATATGCTTCATGCAATGGCCTTTTTCAGTGCCATCTTCTAGTCCCTTCTAAACTCCCCTCAAATCAGACAGGTTTCTTCACTGTCTCTCTTCTTTAGGAGAATAACATTGGGCACATAATAGTAGTGACAATGAAATACTGAATCATCAAAAAATAGAAATAGTACATAGCAAAACCAAAATTACAAAATTCTTAGAAATATTTATAATGAAAATAGTCAACATCAGATTGATGATGCAAAAATTCCAAGTTTGCCAAATATTCTTGAAGAGGTTTATTCTGAGCCAAAATATGGGTGACTAGGTCCAGGACCCGCCCTCACGAAGTCTTGAGAGCATGTGTCTGGGGTGGCTGAATTGCAGTTTGGTTATATACTTTTTAGGGAGGCAGAAGTTACAAAAATCCATAAATCAATATATGTGAGGTTTTCATTGGTTCACCCTGGGAAGGTGGGACATTTCCAAGCAGGGGCTTGCAGGTTATAGGTGGATTTAAGGATTTCTTTTCTTTCTTTCTTTCCTTTTTTAAACTTTATTTTATTATAGAGATGTGGGGTACAAGTCAGCGTTATGTGCATAAGTAATCTACATGCAGATGAAGTTTGAGCCGCCTACCGATCCTCACTTCCACTGGTTTAGAACAAAGTACCATTATGTTGCCACATACCACCCCCCTCCAGCAGTGCCCCACTACTGCTGATCCCTCCCTTGTGTTATTATGGTTAGGGTTCAGGTCCTACTTATGAATGAGAACATGTGGTATTCAGTTCTCTGTTTCTGTGATAGATTTCTAAGTATGATTGTCTCAAACTCCATCCAATTTGGCAATTTGTAAGTCCTATCTAAGGAATTTTGGAAATCAGTAAAGGAGATGTCTGTTCAGATACAGGGCCAGAAAAACTTCAGGTCTATGTAGATGAAGTCCTATATGTGGCAGACTTTGATGAGGATAGATAAGTGTCTTACAAAGTTTTCTGAAGTCTGGGAGTCCCCAAGAGACAACTTTGCAGGGTCATACGCCACTTTAATTTCTTTCTTTATCTGTTTTGTAATGTTATGCCAGAGTCAGTTTGGAAAACAAACTTCAGTATATAAGGTAACTGGGAAATAAAACCCCGACTGCTGAGTCATTATCAGGAGTAACTCCCCAAACCTGTTAGTTAAGAATTTGAATGAGAGAAGAAAAATAAAAGGCCAGAGTTTGGTTCTCAAAATCTTATGGGATATGGCCAAAGCTGAGTTTAAAGGAAATTCATAACTTTAATACTTGCCTAATTAAACAAAAAGAAATTTCAATAAACTAAATTATAACACACAGACTAAGAATTATAATTGATAGAGCAGAAAGCAAGACTCTATATTAATAAAAGTTCCTTGAGTAAAGGGTCCGAATCTTCCCATTCCCCATCAGCAGTTAGCACAGTGCCAAGCAAGTAGAAACCTTGTCTCTTATGTTCACTGCTGTAATCACATCACTAGAAAAGCTTCTAAAGCATCACAAGCTCTCAAAAAGTATTTCTTTAATGAATGAGTAATATGCAACCAGCACTGTGCTAAGCACCTTACATGATTTACTTCATTTAATCCTCCCAGCAACTATGTTGACACTATTATCACCCCCATTTTACCAATAAGAAAAACCGAGTCACAAGATGGTTAGATCAATTATCAAAGTCACAATTAGTAAATGTCAAGCCAAGATTCAAACAAATGCAGCCTATCTCCTGAAACCACCCTCTCAACCACTAGGTCATACTGCTTCCCTAGCAGTCTGAGTAAGTCTTAGGATTCCCATCTGAGACAAGGTAGATCAATGGAAGATATACGGGCCCTCTAGAAAGGACAGGCCTGAAGGGTGTGAATGAATAGCAAAGCAGAGAGGTGTGAATGTTTCCTTCTTGGTCCATCTCACCATCTCCATCAAAACTGATTTGTTCTGTGCCTCATTTCCTGTTCATCCTTTTGCAGCTCATTGGTTTCTGTGCCTCCACCATCAGTACTAACACAGTGTCTAGTACATAATGGATGATGTATAAATATTTGCTGAGAAACATGAAAGAGTTAAGTGTATCTTCCAGGAAAGCAGATGGCTTGTGATTGAACGAGACCTTCTGAACTTTCATTATCAACCTGATTTTCTTCACAACTGTTTTGAGAAAGAGGAGATCACAGGAGAAATTCCAAAAGGAAGCTAGTTATGCCAGCCCTATCTGAGTTTTGAAAGAAGGTCAAGTCCTTATTCGACAGTCCCCTTTCCCCCATTTTTCCTCAGTGCTTTAGCAAATGCTGAGGCTCTGCTAGTCAGGAGGAAAGGTACCAGGTAAACTTATACTAAAGTGGAATCAAAGGCAGAATCTTTTCTGGGAAAAGGCAGTGCTTAAATTACAGGAACGAATCACTAATGGTGCAAAGTCAGACATATACAACCTGGGTGAAGCTATTTGGGGCAGGCAGATTTTTACCAGAACCTTTCATACACACTGCCAATATAGGACCTCCTTTGGGCATATTTGTATATCACACTGTATGAAGAAATCCACAAAGCCATCAGCTCCATTCCCAAGTCTCTTCAGCAGCCTTCTCCTCCCTTTCTTCTATCTCCCTCAACCACACTACCAGCTTCTGCTAAATTTCATTTTCTTGCATTGTTCTGACAATCGCTGTGATAAGTCATATGTCAGTAACTATAACAACAGGCTGCCACAGTGCTGGAGCTCTGCCTTTCTAGGAGATAGAAATAAGGTTTGTTTACCTGGGAGCAATCAGGGATGTGAGCAAACACGGGCCTCCTGAAGGACCTTGGGTTCAGATGGGCAGGCCATTCTCAGAAAGGCCCTCCTCCCATACATGGAATTCAAACAAATATGCTCTTTCACTGAGGCCCTCCCTTATCTCTCCAGGAGATTGGGCACAGCTGACCTCCATCAATCTTGAGAGGATAAACCAGTGCCCTCCTTGGCTTTACTAGGCAAGGTGTTTAGCTCCAGGCTGGTAGCAAGAACCTCTCTGTCCCTTCCTTGCCCCAGCCCCTTGTGCTCGTCCCCTTCTTCTAGTCTATCAAAACTCTCTCAGATATCAGAAGCCAGGCATAAATGGCTGACAGTGGCTCCAAATATCAACACACATATATAGACAGACCACCATTTTTAATAAGGATCGAATCTTAAAGTAAAAATGGGGATACTCTATCAGATAGCATATTCTGCACCAGAGAGGTGTGTGTGTGTGTATATGTGCACAAGCAAGTGGATTTTTGTGGTCTTGTTGCTCCAAAAACCTAACTCTCTTAGCCCACTCCCTAATCAGTATAGCCTATTTCCTTAGGGATAGATTTTGACAGCCTGGGAGATTTGTGATTCCATTGGGGCAAATCATCTTAAATCAGTCTCAGAATTCAAAATTTTTGGACAACATAGGGTCTAATGCCAGTCTATTTCTGCTCTATAATGCTTGCTACCTTTGGACCACTGGCTTTGGAAACTACTAGAGGAACATTATCAACAAGGAGGGCAAATCCAGCCACAATCTAAAGAGGAGATTCATATCTCTGTATACTCAAAACCAGTTCAAAATTAATTGTTGTACATATGAGAAACTTGTCAAAACACAGATTCCTGAGCTCCACTGCACATCTACAAAATCAGAATCTTGGGGTTTGTGATTTTACCCAACCCACTCCCACCTGTTTTATGTAAGAGGTTCATGTACCTCTCTGTATTTGTTTTCTGAGGCTGCCATGAAAATTGTCATAAATTGGGCGGCTTAAAACAAAACAAAAAAATTGGCCGGGCTCAGTGACTCAACCTGTAATCCCAGAACGTTGGGAGGCCAAGGCGAGTAGATTGCCTGAGCCCGTGGGTTCAAGATCAGCCCAGGCAATTTGGCGAGACCTCATCTCTACAATAAAAATAAAAAATAAATTAGCCAGGCATGGTAGCACATGTCTGTAGTTCTGGCTACTTGGAAGGCTGAGGCGGAAGGATCACTGGAGCCCAGCAGGTCGATGCTGGAGCGGCCGTGAGCATGCCACTGCACTCCAGGCTGGGCGACAGAGTGAGATGCCAACTCAAAAAAAAAAAAAAGAAATGAAATGAAATGAAATCTCTCACAGTTCCAAAGGCCAGAAGTCTGATGAGAAGGTATCAGCACGGCTGGTTTCTTCTGGAGGAAGGATCTGTTTCATGCCTCACTGCTGCAAGCCTCTGGTGGTTACCAGCAATCCTCAGTGTTCCTGGGCTTATAGCATCATTCTAATCTCTGCCTTCGTTGTCATATAGGGTTCTCCTCCATGTCTGTGTATCCAGATGCCCTTCTCCCTTTTCTTATAAAGATAATCAGTCATTTGATTTAGGGTCTCCCTATTCCAGGATGACTCCATCTTAACTTGATTGCATCTGCAAAGACCCTTTTCCCAAATAAGGTCACATTCATGGGTACCAAGAGTTAAGATGTGAACATATCTTTTTAGAAGACACTGTTCAACCCACTACATTTGAGACATACTGGTCTAAACAAGTGGTTATTAAACATTTTCAGCAGCAGAGTCTTTCATTAAATGAAATCCTGGTCAGATGTAAAACAAACAGACCTAAGCAGAAGAACCCTAGTTTAAGTGTAGGTTGGGGCCCCAGACCTACTTGTGCCCACACAAACATACACACACACACACACATACACACACACACACACACATACACACACACACACACACACATACACACACACATACTCTTTCACTCCCATACCTCCTTGGCTTCTGAGGAGCAAGCATAGCTTAAAAACCACTGGCCTAAAAGACAAAGTGACAGACTTTAATTCCGAGTTCATGGTGCTAGCCAGCTTGTACCTAACAGGGTAACCTTGAGCAAATCACAGAATCTCTTTGTAGCTGCTATTCATCAGCTGTAAAATGAAGTTAACAATACCTAACCCTACCTAATCCAAAAACCTGTTGTGAGGAAGAAATAAGATTAAGATGTGTCAAAGTCTTTTGAAAAAGTTTTTAAAAATGATAAACAGGCCGGGCTCAGTGGTTCAGCCTGTAATCCCAGCACTTTGGGAGGCCAAGGCGAGTGGATTGCCTGAGCCTGCGGGGGCAACTTGGCAAGACCTTGTCTCTACAATAAAATAAAAAATAGCCGGGCATGGTAGCGCATGTCTGTAGTTCTGGCTACTTGGAAGGCTGAGGTGGAAGGATCGCCGGAGTCCAGCAGGTCGATGCTGGAGTGGTTGTGAGCATGCATGCCACTGCACTCCAGCCTGGGCGAAAGAGTGAGACTCCAACTAAAAAAAATGATAAACAGAGGTCAATAACTATAATTTTCAGCTTTACTCCATCAATTTGACTTAGCACGTCATATTGTATGGAGAGACAAGCTGGCAATTGGTACTTATCACAAGTCATTGCCAGTACAGTGAGAGAGGGAAAGGTTGGTTAGCAAGCTGGCCCAGTTTAAAAATTACCTCCTTCTGCCTGGCCTTGATGGCAATAGTCTCCCTTCTGCTGTGAGGCAAGCTGCATGACCTCAGAGTCATCCTTCCTTTCTCACTGGAGTCGAAGGATTTGAGCAACAGGGAAATAAGAGCTTCTGGCCTCTGCATTAACAGCCCACCCAAGTAATTTTCTTTCTTGGTCACTTACGTCAATGCAAGCAGGCAGAAAGAGGCTAAGCCAACCTTCTCCCTGTGACCCACCCCTCTGGGCTCTGCCATAATTACTCATTTGTCTGTGGCAGATGGCTTCAAATTAAAATTGGTCTCACAGATGAGCTAGAGAGATTAAATCTCACCAACACTGATAAGTGTTTGTGTTGAGATTATAGAAAATCAGCAACGGAACACTCCATTTACTCTTCTTCCTATCTAGTTCTTGATTTCAGGGTGAGATTGCACAGTGTGGAAGGGGACACTGAAGGCTGGGGAAAAGGTGACTAGAGCATAGAGAAGGCACATAAAGAGTCTATCCTATAAATTTCAGATAATTAATATGAAAGCAGAAAGTAAAGGAGCAAATTATAAAAGTCACCCTGCTATTTATAGGCAGCCTATAATGGTAGAAAGATCATGAACTTTGAAGTCATCCACTTATTAGATGCGTTTCCTTGGGCAAATCACTTAATCTCTCCAAACCTCAGTTTCTTCATCTGTAACTAGGAATAGTGAAGAAATCTACTTCATACAGCGACAGTGAGCATTAAATAACATAATACGTGTATATTACTTAGAACAGTCCCTGATACGTAGTAAGTACTCAATAAATGGTAGCTGGTACTACTCCTGCTTCTATTAGTTGAAGCCATGCTGATATCACCTTCTGGCTAATGTCATTGATTTAGTCAAAAAATGTATTAAGTATCCCTAGAATATAGTGGTTAAAAATTCAGACTGAGTAAACTTGGGAAAGTCATTCACCATGTTAAGCATTAGTTTTCTTATCTGAAAAGATGGATTTAACGATATGACCTACATAATAGGTTCTTCTGAGATTTAAATGATAATTACATTTTTACACTTGGCATAATGTGTGACCTAGTGATTTCATTATATGATACTCATATTATTAGCCTTAATACAAAATAGTGTTAATATTACTGTTAACTCTGCATTACCTGAATTTTCTAGTATAAGACTGGCTCTTTATCTCTGTAGCAATCTGAATAACAGTTTTAATTGTGTTATTTGATTTGATTCTCATTCCAAAGTTCTGTGTCAATCAAGTCAATAAACTAAACCACCCAGTTTAAATTGGGAGAAGAAGAATGACTGCATGGCATCATACTTGCCAAACTGATGAATTAAGTTACATTCTCTCATATATCTGTGCTGACTTTCAGTAGGCATGGCCTACTTCACTCACAGAAGGGAACTGTAAAGAGTTTTGAGTTCATTTGTCCTAAAGAAACATGTCCAGGATCACTCAGCTGAGCCTGAACTCTCACAAATACCTCCTGTTTCCTAAGCCACTCTTTCTACTACCTCACTCTGCCTTTGAGGAATCATCAGACATGACCACATTTACAAATAAAGCTGCAAATAAATAAAGCAGCTACATACTTGTAGTATTTATCTAGAACAACTCATTGATGACAGTTTCAGCAGATGATTAACTCATTTTATTCCATTTTAAAATATTTCTTACTACTAATAACATCCTCACAATAAAATTGAAAGATACAATTAGTGCCCTCAAAAAATTTATGTCAGACAGTGATGTCACCAAGATGGATGACTTGTACTGACTAATGCTCATCCCTCCCCCCACAAAAAAGGACAAAAATAACTAGTAAACAACTATACTTTAACTAGAGGGTCTAAAGAAAAACACCAGAATACAGCAAGGGATTGCAAAATCCCTGTGAAGCATGACAACTTAGGATGACAGCATAGCAAGGGGAGCAAAGCACTCTGCCTCTGTGACCTTGTCTCTCCAGCTGTCATTGGCACAGGGCCAGGGGCTGGGGCACTTCTTATTGTAGAGAAACAATAAACAGAGATCCTCAGCAGGCCCCATTACTGCCATGGACACCGGCATTTTTTGCTACAGTAGAGTCCCATAGTCCTCACCAACATTAAGCCAAGTTTAGGGAGCTGTCCATGTGCCTGCATTACTCCAGAGAAGGAGCCTATGTGATTCACCTCCCCACCTCCACAGTACCATCTTGAGACTGGAGCCACTGCTAGAATGCATTTCTCTCTGAGGGTCAATTGCTACTGCATCTCCTCATCCCTGAGGCTCTGCTGCCATTCCACCACACTCACACAAGTGGCTGTATTGCTAAAACCCCAATTACTCACAGCCTAAACCCAACAGAATGATTGTGACCCTGGCACCCAAGCCTTCATGGTGCCCTGCACTTCAAGGGGCAAACAACCCAGCACAGTGAGGAAGCTACTCCCATTATTGATGGAACTTCAAAGCTTTGTGTGCCCTCCAAGGTCTGAGGCTTGGCCCATTCAACAGCATTACCCCCAACAAAGGCACACCACTACTTCTACAGACACCCACAGCCTAGGGCACTGAAGTACTCACAGACATTGTGAATGTTCGTTAGAGCTGAAGAAAGTATGTGGAGACTACACTACTACGCCTACCCAGAACCAAAGCCAACGCGCACTACCAAATTAACACCCTAGACCCTGTCTACAGGAAAAAGTCTTTCCCTAAAAAATTGACTCTATAAAATGGGAAGCAGCAACTTTCCACAGATATGTAGATATCAATGTAGGGACACAAGAAACATGAATAAACAATATAACACCTCCAAAAGAACACAATAATTAACCAGTAAAAGACTCCAGAGAAAAGGAAATCTATGAAACATGTGAAAAGGAATTCAAAAAATGATCATAAGGAAATTATGCAAGATACAAGAGAATACACAGACAATTCAATAAAATCAGAAAAACAAATAATGTTATGAAGTAGAAATTCAACAAAGAAATAGATATCATTTTAAAAGATCCCAACAGAAATCTTGAAGCTGAAGAATTTAATAAATGAAATCAAAAATACAATTAAGACTTTTAACACAGAACAAAGCAGAAGAAAGAATATCTGAACTTGATATTTGAAATAACCCAATTAGATTTTTAAAAATTAAAAATAATGAAGAAAGTCAATGGGACTTATGGACAACCATTAAGTGAACGAATTTTGCATTTTGGAAGTATTATAAGGAGGAGCAAAGGGGGAAATACGTAGAAAACCTTTTTAATAAGCTGCAAACTTCTCAAGTCTTGTGTGAGATATGGATATCCAAATCCAGGAACCTTAAAAATTCCTAAATAGATTCAATCCAAAAATGTCCTCTCTGAGGCACATTATAGCTAAACTGTCCAAAAGTCTAAGACAAAGAGAGAATTCTAAAAATATCAAGATAAATGTGGCAAGTCACACATAAGAGGATCACCATTAGAGTATAAACAGAGGCCAGGTGTGGTGGCTCACATTTGTAATCCTAGCACTTTGGGAGACCGAGACAAGAGGACAGCTTGAGCCAAGAAGTTGGAGACCAAACTAGGCAACATAGCATGACCACATCTCTACAATTTTTTTTTAATTAGCCAGGCATAGTGGCACATGCCTGTAGCCTCAGCTACTCAAGAGGCTGAGGTGGAAGGAGCTCCTGAGCCCAGGAGATTGAGGCTGTGATAAGTGGTGATCATGCCGCTGCACTCTAGCCTAAGTGACAGAGTGAGACTCTGTCTCCTCAAAAAAATAAAATAAAATAAAGACTATAAACATATTTTTCAGTAGAAACCTTGCAGGCTAAGAAAAGATGGAATGATATATTCAAAGTGCTGGGAGAAAAAAAACCTGTCAGCTAAAAATAATATACAAAGTAAAGCCATCCTTCAAAAATGAAGAAATAGTATTCCCTTGCAAAACCTGAGGGAATTCTTCCTCACTAGACCAGCCTTACCAAAAAAAAAAAAAAAATACTTAAGGGAATGCTACAACTGGAAGTGAAAGAACAATAACTAGCATTATGGAAACAACTGAAAGTATAAAACTCTTTTATACTAGTAAAGGTAAATTCAAAATCAAATTCAGAACTGTTAGAGGTAAATTCACCATCAAACTCAAAATATTCCATGAATGTAAGGGTAGCATATAATCTTTCAAATCTCTAGTATGAAGGTCAATGATAACTATAACTACAATAAGATGTTAAGGAAGATGTAATATAAATAAATAGATGTAAATTAAGGCAACAAAATTATAAATTGTGGGGGAAAGGTAAAAGTCTAGAGTATTTGTATGCAACCAAAATTAAGTTATCAGCTTAAAATAGTCTATTAAAATATAAGATATTTTTATGTATGATGCTTAGTAACCACAAAGGAAAGAAAATGATAGCAGGTACACAGTGAGAAACAGAAAACAATCAAAGCTTATAACCACAGAAAAGCATAATAACAAATAATAACAATGGAAAAAAGATATATAAAACAACCAGAAAACAAATTTTTCAATAGCAGAAGTCCTCATCTATACATAATAACCTTGAATGTAAACAAATTATATTTAACAATCAAAATATATAGACTAGATTGAAAAAAGCAAAGCTATGGCTGGACTTGGTTGCTCAGCCTGTAATCCCAGCACTTTGGGAGGCTGAAGCGAGTGGATTGCCTGAGCTCACGAGTTCGAGACCAGCCCAGGCAACTTGACGAGACCTTGTCTCTACGATAAATAGATAGATAGATAGATAGATAGATAGATAGATAGAATTAGCGTGGCACAGGGTGTGGTAGCGCATGCCTGTAGTTCCTGCTACTTGGAAGGCTGAGATGGAAGGATCGCCGGGGCCCAGCAGATCGATGCTGGAGTAGCGGTGAGTGTGCCACTGCCTGGGCGACAGAGTGTGACTCCAACTCAAAAAAACAAAAAACAAACAAAAAGCTATATGCTGCCTATGAGAAACTCATTTCACCTGTAAAGGCACACATAGACAGAAAGAGAAGAAATGGAAAGTGATATTACATGCAAACAGAATCCAACAGAGAGCAGGAGTAAGCTATATTTATATCAGCTAAAATATAAATATAGTTTTATCACGTCAAAACTCTACAAAGTGACAAAGAAGACCATTTTATAGTCATAAAGGGGTCAATTCTGTAAGAATATATGACAACAGAGTAAAAGGTAACCCATAGAATGAGAGAAAATATTTGCAAACCATGTATTTGACAGGAGGTTAATACCCAGAATATATAAAGCACTCAACTCAATAGCAAAAAAGCAAACAATCTGAATTTAAAACGGGAAAAAGACTTGAATAGACATTTCTCCAAGGAAGACATATAAATAGCCAACAGGTATATGAAAAAGTACTCAACATCACTAATCATCAGGTAAATTCAAATCCAAAGCACAATGAGACAGAATCATACCTCAGTTAGAATGGCTATCATAAAAAAGTCAAAAAATAACAAATGCTGGCATGAATGTGTGGGAAAGGGAATCCTTACACACTCTTGGTGAGAACGTAGATTGGTACTGCCATTATGGAAAACAGTATGGAGATTCCTCAAAAAATTAAAAATAGAACTACCATATGATCCAGCAATCTTACTTGTGGGTATTTACCCAGAGGAAATGAAATCAGTATGTCAAAGAGATATCTGCGTTACCATGCTTATTGCAGCACTATTCACAATAGCCAAGAAATGGAATCAAACTACTGTTCATCACTAAAGGAATGGATAAATAAAATATGGTTTATATACACAATGGAATATTACTCATCCAAAAATAAAAGTCAGGAAATCCATCATTTGCAGCAACATAGATGAATCTGGAGAACATTGTGTTAAGTGGAATAAGCCAGGCACAAAAAGACAAGTATCACATGATCTCACTCATTTGTAGAATCTCAAAAACCTGTCTCATAGAAGTACAGAGTAGGAGAGTGGTTATCAGAGGCTGGGAATGATAGGGAGGAGGGGATGATAGAGGAAGATTAGTCAATGGCTACAAAATTACAGTTATGTAGGAGGAATAAGAATGAACTTATAACTTCATTCTCATGGTTATGTGTTTTGCTACATAATAGGATAACTATAGTTAAAATATTGTATTGTATATTTTTAAAAAGCTGGAAGACAGAATTCTGAATGTTCTCACCACGAAGAAGAAATGGTACATGTTTGAGGTGATAGATATGTTAAATACCAAGATTTGATCATTATACAATGTACCCATCTATCAAAACATCACACTGTATCCCATAAATATGTATAATTATATGTCAATTAAAATAAAATTAATTATAATAATAAATAAAAATTAACTGTTTCCTGTCACGCAAAAAATAAATTTATAGTCTTATGAGGAGAACAGATATGCACATACTGGCCAGCCAAATCACCCCTTCTAGTAAGCATGGCTTTCTGTGTTTCTAGGAACACAAAAGACTTAAGTCAGTGATGTTCACATCTCAGAAATAAAAAATAATTATTAAAACTTGATCTCAAGTAGGCCAAAGAGGCTGGCTGCACAACAGTTTACAAGAAGCTATGAACTAGCCTCAAAAGCAGTTAACTAAATTAAAACACATGCATTTTTTTAAGCCACAGTCCCCTTTTCTTCAGGATTATCACCAACTCAGGGCTTCCTTCCCTTAACTTCATTCTCATGGTTATATATAGCCCTTACCCACATACACATGTCCAGTTAGGAAGTTTCCTATTGTCTGTCCGTGGGCAAGTATGCCTCATCTGCATGTGATATCATCCCTTTACCCTTCACTTCACGTATACAATTGTCAGTTGGGCAGCCGTTTTGTCTTCTTTTCAACCCAAGCACCTCAATATTTACTCTGTTATTGTTTTTTTCCCCCCAGTTTACAGCTCCTGTCATAAACTCAGTTCAAGTGTGAAACATCAGTGCAAAACTCTGGAGACATCTTTCCATCTCCCCACTGAGCTATCCTATCCCAGCACACCAAACACTACTCTGTGTTGATTCTTTTCTATATGCTAATAACAAACATAGGATATAATATAACAGTGCAAGGAAATGTATGCCACATCATCCAAAATGTATGATGTGGACAATACAGGAGGCCATTCTGAACACCAGCAAACCGAAGTTTCAAGGCGGGAACATTTCAGAAAAGAAATAGGCTTTAAGCTAGAATGGCAGAAAGAAAGGGATGGCATGTGGGTCAGAAGAAAGTGAATGAGCAATGACATGAAGAGTGGAAAAGATGGTAGCTTGTCCGTAGTGGGCACTGGAGGGAAAAGTTGGTGATGAAAGCAATTCTTAGACCTCATGTTACCCTCCTGAGATTAGCCTCATGGAGGAAGGCCCTGGATACTTCATTCTGAGTCAGGACTCTGAGTCAGGTGGATCTTGAGTTTGATCACAAACAGTTGGGTTGCTGTGCTCACCTGTCTTCCCTCTTTTTTCTCTGAAATGTGTCTATGGCTGTTGATTGAGTGACTCCTAAGTTGAGACTTTGGTGAAAAGTCAGCACCATTCCAGAAATTTGTTAGTGGTCCTCTGACTGGCAGTGAGCTCAGAGAAGACTAAAGTAGAGTGAAAAGAAGAGACCAGGCCCACTGATCACCCAGGGGCCTAGTTGGGCAGGGTTGTCCCTCAGCAAATATTTGTAAGGAGCTGGCCATATTGGTCTTTGACTCTCTGTCCTTTCATCTGACATTCCCATGACATTCCTTCTCCTACCCTCTAACCTCATACACAGACCCAATGTCTGTGTTCCATTTTTAACAGCTTTATTGAGGTAGAATTGATATACAAAAAACTGCCCACATATAATGTACCCAGATTGCTGAGTTTAGACATGCCCCACAATGAAAGTAATAAACATATCTATCACCTCCAAAAGTTTTCTAATATCCCTATGTCTTTTCTGGTTTCAATTTTTGTTGGTTGATAACTTTCTTGGCTTCCATGATATCATGTCTACCTAGTTAGCGACCTTCCTCTCTGACCACTGTCTTAGTCTCTTTTTCAGAATTCTTGTCTTTTTTCTTTCTTAGATATTGGTGTGGCCCAAGGTTTTTTCACTTCTCCCTTTATAGTCAGATATCTATCATGAATCTTATGATCTATTTTCCAACTTTCAGCTAGATATACCCACCTGTTTGTTAAATTCCAAACATTTAAAATTTACTGTCTAGTAATAATAATGACAAACACTAATTGAGCACTTACTATGTGCAGTCTTTATTCTAAATACATAACATGCATTATCTTATTCAAGACCTACAACCATCTTTTGATGCAGGATAATACTATTATCCATTTTTACAAATGGAGACATCAAGGCACAGAAAGGTTAAATAGCTTGTCCAGACTCATACAGCTAGTATTCAAGCCTTGGCAGTCTGGCAGCAGAGTCTGTGTTCTGAATTTATGTTCTAGCTTAATTTCACCATCCTAATTTTTCTCCTCATCTGGTGTTTTCTCTCTCGGGCAATGGCATTGTTATCCTTCTATTTATCTAGATTTGAAACCTTGCATTTGTCTTTCTTCCCACCCTCTCCTTTAGCCACCCACACCTACTCAGATACCAAGTGCCTTGGAATAACTTAATTGAGGTGAAGAGGCTAACATATAAGCAATTAATGGTAATAGAAGTGCTGTTAGTGATAAAAGGAAAGTGCTGTAATGTGGAAGCAAAGATGTCTGATCATGTCACTCAGAGGACTGTAGTTGTTCCTTGTTTCCTATGGAACAAAGTTCAAAATACAGGCACAAGGTTGATAGTTTGAGGAAAGAGGGCTGGTTAATGGCCCCTTAAATCTTGCTGAATTGTTACTGATAAATCCAGCCTTAGGCTTGGAGGGATATTGAGGCCAACAGGCACGATAGGATAAGCAAAGGGGTTTCTTCTCCTATCAGTATGAAGTCTCTAGAGTCAAAAGGAAAGTCATCCTAGCAAGAGCCATCTTGAATTCAAGGACCTGCTGATAAAGCCAAACACTTTGTTTCTTCCGGCAGGATTAAGTGACCGCAATCCAGTAGCCATTATCTGTTCTTTTAAATTTTAATTTAATTTAATTTAATTTAATT